>DF361559.1:8787-35381 GCA_000787875.1 Solanum virginianum | reverse complement strand
TTGTGCAGAAGAAGTCATTCAGGTATTTGTTGGGTTGGGTAGATGCTTGTTATTGGTGTGGTGCACCAGGGCATATGATAAAAGATTGCTCAAGGAGGCGTATAAGTGATATAGCACAACCTACTAGATCAGTTGTTGTATCATCATCCTCAGTTCCTCTTATAGGTAGGGGTCAACAAGCACCTATGGGTTATGGTAGAGGTGTAAGAGGGGCACCTAGGTCTAGCGAAGTCCAGAATGGCACTTATGTTCTGGGGAGTCGACAAAATTTAGAATCTTCACCCGATGTGGTCACAGGTACATTGTCCATATTTTCACATAATGTATATACATTAATTGACCCTGGTTCTACACTATCATACATTACCCCACTAGTTGCTGGGAAGCTTAAGAGGACACCCAAATTATTGGACAAACCATTTGAAGTGTTCACACCAACCGGTGAATTTATTATGGCTAGAACGGTTTATTATGACTGTGTAGTAACTGTTCGTGATCGTGACACATTGGCTGACCTTATTGAGCATGTAATGGTGGAATTCGATGTTATAATGGGTATGGATTGGTTAGCTTCTTTCTACGCCACTGTGGATTACCGAACTAAGAGAGTGTGCTTTCACTTTCTAAATGAGGTAGTTCTTGAATGGGAAGGCAATATTGGGGTGCCAAAGGGTAAGTTTATCTCTTATTTTAAGGTAAGAAAGATGATATCTAAGGAGTATATATGTCATTTAGTTAGGGTAAGGGATATGGAGGTAGAATCACCAATTCTTCAATTAGTTCCAGTGGTGAATGAATTTGTTGGCGTGTTTCCCAAAGAACTTCCAGGTTTATCTTTAGAACGAGAAATAGATTTTGATATTGACTTACTTTTAGGAACTCAACCTATTTCTATCCTTCCATATAAAATGGCCCTGGCAGAATTGCGTGAATTAAAGAGTAGTTAAAAGACTTATTAGAGAAGGGTTTTAAAAGACCTAGTGTGTCCTCGTGGGGTGCAGTAGTTTTATTTGTACACAGAAAGGATGGAACCTTGAGAATGTACAGTTACAGGGTGCCAAATGCTTTTCAAAAATTGATTTGAGATCAGGGTATACCATGACACTCCACACGGGTCGTGCACTTGACCATGTCACCACACTTGGTCTAAAATTTATGGAATTTCCAGATTAGGCCACCATACGGCCCACCATACAGTCTGTGAGGTGTCACATGGACCGTGAGGGGTCCATGTGTGGCGTGCCTTAGTTTAAATCACCATGTTTAAGGGCCAAACACCCTCATAAGGTAAAGGGGGACACTCCATGGATGCTTCATATAATGACCCAAGCCTAAAGCCTAGATATGACATGGCGAATGAGGAACCCGAAGGGACCCCAAACAAGCCTCTTAGCATATCATTTGCACATCCTTGATTGCGGAAGCATAATTAAACAACAAGCAAGTAACAAATAATTCTAAGGGAAGTGCAACTTTGATATCAAGCTATAGGGATGTTATAGGGAAGAGGATTTGCATGAATCACATAACAAATAAAGTCTAAGGGGCAGGTAAGTATGACTCATGCAATGGGGATGTTTTAGAGACTTGGGACTTCCATCTCATCATCAACATACAAAAATCATAGAGGGGAATAAAGGGACTAAGGGAAGTCTTTCATAACTACATAAGCATAATGGGAGTCAAGCTCAATACATAAATATTCATATCCAACAACACCTCTAATACGAATGGAACAGGGGCCAAGACATCTTTCGGGCTCACCCTCAAAAGATAAGTATCCAAAAATAGACAAGTCTTAACAAGAGTATGAAAGCAAGGTGGATATTGTCCCCTGAGTGGAGGATTCACCAATAGTAGTCTTTAAAAGATCCGTCTAGCCACGTGGAGGAGGAGGGTGAATAGGAGCTCCAGTCCCTACATGGTTAAATTATATGGGAAAGAAGTATGCGTTAGTACTTGGAATGTACTAAGTATGTGGGGTGCAATGCAACAATGACATAATCCACAATTAACAAGATGCATAAGTATAATCAATAGATATAAGACCATTTTGACATATATGATCAACACATAAGCTAAAACATGCATGTAGATAGTCAAACTTGCAAAACATAGCATGCATATGTGGGAGGAAACCCTAACCGACATATAAGACCAAGCAACCTACTACTTGGAATCCTGATGTTTGTCTCCTCACAGGAAAAAGAAGTGGTCTACTTGCCGAGGTAAACCAAACTTACCTCCACATAGTGGGTAACTTGTCCTAGTTGAATCCATTAGTAAAACCCATTCAGGAAAATAATATAAACCTATGGTGGTACATAGTTAAGAGACCAAGACTATATATAAGGACCCCTTGGGTCGAGCCCCCACCTTGAGCCTCTTTTGGTGCTAAGTCTAATCCCACGGAATACTTGACATAATCATAAATTTAATCATAACTTGAATGACTTATAAAAATATGATAACATGGCAAGAGTGGCTCATTCATATACTTGACCCCAACACATGGGCATATACCTTATATTAAAGGGTAAAAATATTTCATCAACTTAACCCCTTCTAGCGGGCAATGCATTACACATGAGGGTAGGACTTGTAATATGTTTGACCCCTTCTAGTGAGCTTTAGTTTGCACATGAGGGTTAAATAGTGATCATGCTTGACACCTTTATGCAGACACTACTCACTCACAAGAGGGTAGAATATAGTATAAGGGCTCAACATCTTACTTATAAATCATAGGAACTTTTCATGAGTTCAATGCATGCTTAGGAGCCCATAATTAATCATATCATGTTTATCTTGCAAAACAAGCAATAGTCTTTCATCAACATAAGAATACTTGTCATGTAAATTTAGTCAAACATGGCTAGTATATGTACATATGCTTAAAATTATGCAATTCAAGAGTATAAGACAAGATAGGTGTAAAATTAATTCATGTAGAAATCATTCGTTTCGAGCCATGAACATTATAGTAGAAACCCCAATTTGGGTGTCATGAAATTCATCTGTAAAGTTCACAATCATTCATAGTTTACATTTTTCACATCATGCATAGCCTCAATGTATATAAATCAACTCATGGAATAAACCTTCAATAGATATCCATGCTTAATCAATCAATACTTGAAGAATCCACACTCAAATCATGTTTTATAATGCATAATAAAGTTTACCCATAAAGTATTCAACCTTAATAAAGTTTACCAAGAATTGGTTTAGGCCCTTTTTGTACTAATGTGCGATAAGTCTGCGACATAGACTAGTCGCATACCCTTTCTATTTCAGTCTCCGTAACGAAAAGTTATTTTTCTACGGAGCATATGAAAATCAAAAACCACTCTTTCCTACACAATTTTGCCCCCAAAAATGAATATGAAGTCTAATTTGTGAAATCATGCACAAGTTTTGAGATATCTAAGAAATACATTATAGGGTACTTTTTCGAGGCACGTGACAGGTGTCTCACACAGTCCCTAGGGGCTCCCATAGAGCATCACCTTGGTCCAAAACTTTCCAAAATTGAAATTTGCAAGCTCGAATGAGATCATACAATATTTGTGTCCTAACACTTATGCCCATGCAAGATTTGTCTTTGCCACCTTCTCCCGTCGTTCAGCTATGGGCAATCTAATACTGAGCCTCTAGTTATAGTGTTGGGCACAACTTTGCAATTTTAATCTAAGGCCCTATAGAAGATCTCCACCAAGGAATCATCAACAATCTTGTGGTCTGGAATGCTTCTTAAGAACTTTGTGAAATGTCCCATGTAGTACTGAAAGGATCTCCAGGAAATTGCTCAAAGTTATTGATCTAATCTTTCAAATTCAGGTACTTTGACCTCGGAAAGTACCTCTTTAAAAAGGCTTTTTGTATTTCAGCCCATGTGGTGATAGAAATCTGTGGAAGCTCTACTAACCATACTATCGCTTCGCCTGTGAAATATAATAGGAAGACACAAAGCCCAAAGGCATCCATGTACAGATTTTGGTTTCCCATCATGTTTTTGCGAATGAAAGCAACATCATGTAGATGGTTATGTAGATCATCTTATGGTAAGCCTGCGATCAACCCTCTATTCTACAGTATATGCAACAACCCACTCGATACGACAAACTTAGTATCCTCCAGTAAAGGAGGCAACACGATAGTTTCGGTGACATCCAATGCTATAGGGTCAAGTCTTTATGGGTTAAATGCATTAGCAGCTACTTATTGACCCTGTGATGGTGGATTCACATCCTCAAATAGTGGTGGGTCATCATTGTTTAGATTTGATACAAGGTTTGCTAGATTATTAACATTTTCCTAGGCCATTCTTCATAACATTTTCTGGATCTCTAGATCAAATAGAGTCAAGGCGATGCCTCGACCATGAGTACTGGGCATACACTACACCTATATGCTGAACCTAAACAAACACAAAAAAAACATAAGGAAAATAATGATTAACTCACAAATTACTCTAATTACACCAATCTTAAAGCCGTATTCCCCAACAACGGTGGAAGAATTTTGATCATGCCCAAACTATACCTCCAATTCAAGGTATAAGTAGCTGGTGTCAAAATATATAACCTAACAACAGTTAGGGTTGATCACATAGGGAATAAGGTTTAGACTTGGAATAATTATAAGCAATTAGATTGAATTAATTAACTTATTTGTCAAAAGGTAAGGGAGGGGGTTTGTAAAATGCAAGAAATAAACCTAAACTATAATCAAACCATCAAGTGAAATATTGTGAAATCAGTGAGAGAAGCAACTAGGGTATTGTGGTTCCCATGAATTCCTAACTTAGTATAGCCAGATAATCATAACCTTTTCTAGTGTGTAGCATGCAGAACTAGTAAGTTATGTTTACCTAACCCTTTGATCCAGGCATTAAGCACATTTTACTATGTGATTTGATCCATCCCTACAGTATTGCAAAAGGAGATTAGGGCACCATGGGTGAAAGAACCCAATGGTTGAAACCAACATACCTTAGATTTGAAGAAACTTTTGATGACGATTGAAAATGGAGACTTGAAGCTTGAAGGAAATCCTTAGTTCCGAATGAGGGTTTGAGGCTTGAATTTAAGAGTGAAAAATTTGGCTAAGTGTTTGGGTGAGTATTGGGGAATGTTTAGGATGATATGAGAGTGAAATATGGCTAAGTATAGGTATTTTAGTGAATGGGAACACTTAGGCCTAAGACTTAGAAGTCTTGGACCGAGCTGAAAAAAAAAATTCACAAAATAATACCTCTGCGCATCGCGGAAGCAATGCACTTTGCTCTCTAGAAATTAATATTTGGGAATTTTAAATTTTGACACAGTTGCTCTAAAATCGGGGTTAGATCCTTTTCCCCCTAATTTTTACCCCTTAAACAAGAATATAAGTCAAATTTTTTATATCGCGCACAAATTTTGAGATATATGAAAATTACAATTCCAGACACTTTCGAGGCACATTTTCGAACACATTTTGGGGTCATTTCAATATCTCCCCCTTGGGAACATTCGTCCCCAAATGTCAAAGAAATGTATAAGAGAGACATGAACATATCAATATAAGCCTACATGAAGATGCAACAATGCACTTAAACATCATTTCAAAAATCTCATCATAAGTGTAAAATCATCATGAGCTTGTCAATTTGAACATTAACATATGTAATGACATGCGACTGAACTTAAGACCTGATATCATATAAAGGATTTAGATCAATACCTTAGGCTTGAGTGGAGTGGAAAAGGTAAGAATATCAGTTTTGCATGTCCGCTTCGGCCTCCCAAATAGCACTCTCAACTTGTTGATTCCACCAAAGGACCTTAACGGAAGCCATTTCTTTGTTCCTCAACCTCTTCACTTTCCGATATAAGATTTGAACCAAAACCTCTTCATAGGTCAAATTGTCCACAACAAAACCCACAACATCAAGAGGAAAAATGGCATTAAGATCTCCCACACATTTCCTCAACATGGATACATGAAAGACCGGATGAACCAAATGCATCTCACTAGGCAATTCCAACTCATAGGCTACCTTGCCAATTCTCTTCATCATCCTATAAGAACCCACATATATTGGGTTAATTTTCCCTTCTTCCTAAAATGAATCACACTCTTTATGGGTGACACCTTCAAATAAACCAATCACTAACTTGGAATTCAAGATCCCTTCTCCTCACATTGGCATAGGACTTTTGGTGACTTTTGTCCATCTTCAATATTTCCCTAATCATTCTAACCTTCTCAAGAGCATCTATAACTAGATATGGTCCCAACAAAGCTACCTCACCAACCTCTAACCAACCAACTGGTGATCTACAATGCCTTCCATAAAGAGCCTCAAAAGGAGCCATACCGATGCTAGAATGATAGGTATTGTTGTAGGTGAACTCGATCGATGGAAAATGGTTATCCTAACTACCCTTAAGCTCCAAGACAACAAGCCTAAGCAATATATTCAAGTGTTTGAGCAGTTTTGTTGGCTTGTCCATCTGTTTTAGAGTGAAGGGTCGTACTAAGGTGAACTCTTGTACCAAGACCCCTTTAAAAGACCTCCAAAAGTGTGAAGTAAATTGAGCACCATGTAACTATATAATGGAAAGAGGAACCCCATGTAACCTCACCAAGTTATGAATGTACAACCTTGCATAATCTCCAACCCCATATGTGGTCTTAATCAGTAGAAAGTGAGCCAAGTTTTTCATCCTATCAACCACAACCCAAATAGAATCAAAACTTTTTCTAGTCCTGGGCAACCCAACCACAAAGTCCATATTAATCACCTCCTACTTCCAAGTAGGGATCTCTATGTCTTGGGTTAGGCCACCTGGCCTTTGATGTTCGGCTTTGACTTGTTGACAACTATGGCAATCGGAAACAAATTTGGCAATGTCCCTCATCATGCCTCACCACCAATACACATCCTTCAAGTCTCTATACATTTTGGTGGAACCGTGGTGGATATATATTGCCCTCTTTCACCAAGGCCTTCAATTCAAGCAAGGAGGAGTCAAGATCTTGTTTTGCTATCACCTGATCAACCAATGATGATTTAGAACCATCAATAACTACAATACCATTACCTAGTTTTTCCAACCTAACCCCCAATCTAGCCAATCGATGCACTTCCCTAGCCATCTCCTTATCACTACCATCAATATGAACTAGACTACCCAAAGATACACTCAAAGCATTTGCCACAACATTTGCCTTATCGAAGCTCCTCTCATACTAATCGGTCCACATAAACTTAACCTTCGTTTGAGTCAATTTATCATATGGGACGCAATAGAGGAAAACCCATTCACGTACCTTCTATAATAACCCCCTTCTTATCTCAAGTTGAGAGGTTTTTGAGTGAACACATATTGGAGGTTCTTATAATTGGTGAACACATCAACATGCACCCCATACAAATAATAACACCAAATCTTTAATGCGAACACCATGGTGGCCAATTGCCAATTTCTAATCACATCAATCTTCTTAGGATCCACCTTAATACCATCCCCCGACACCATATGACCTAAGACTGCAACCTCCTTCAACCGAAATTCACACTTTTCATACTTGGCATACAATTTCTCCTTCCTTAATCTTTGCAACACAACCCTCAAATAACCCATATGCTCCTCCCCACTATGTGAATAGATCAAATTATCATCAATGAAGACCACAGTAAAGGAATCAAGGTAGGGTTTGAAGATCTTATTCATTAGGTCCATGGAGATGGTCGGTGCATTGGTCAACCCAAAAGACATCACCACAAATTCATAATGCCCATATCTAGTCTGGAAGGTCATATTGGGAATATCACACTCCCTCACTCTCACTTGATGATACTGGACCAAAGATCAATATTAGAGAAAAAGCTAGCCCCTTACAATTAGTCAAACAAATCATCAATTCTTGGAAGAGGATATCTATTCTTTATAGTGACCCTATTGAGTTGTCAGTAGTTAATGCACATCCTAAGGGACGTATCCTTCTTCTTTACAAACAACACTAGTGTACCCCAAGGTAATTGACTAGGTCTAATAAAACCCTTCTCCAACAAATCTTTCAATTGTTCCTTCAACTCCTTCAAATTCGCTAGCGCCATATGGGAAAGGGGAATAGAGATAAGTTGAGTATCGGGGAGGAGGTCTATACCAAAATCTATTTCCCTTTCAGGAGGAACATCAGGAAGGTCATTTGGAAAGACATCAAGAAACTCATTGACAACCAGAATCGACTCTACAGAAGGGACTTTGGACTCTATATCTCTAACCCTTACAAGATGATACAAACACCCCTTAGAGATCAACAACAACAACAACATACCCAGTAAAATCCCACAAGTGGGGTCTGGGGCAGGTAGAATGTACGCAGACCTTACCACTACCTCATAGAAGTAAAGAGGCTATTTCCTGGGAACCCTTATCCCAAAACCCATAAGCAGAACCCCTTAGAGATCAATTTACGGGCTTTAATGCAAGAGATGAACCTACCTTTGACCACCACATCATGACTTTCCCACTCAAGGATGGGTTCATTTTGGAACTGGAACTTGACCCTATGGATTCTACAATCAATAAAGGCATAGTATGCATGCAACCAATCCATCCCAAGAATGACATTAAAATCAACCATATCCAACTCAACAAGATCACAATGTAATATTTTATGCAAGATCCAAATAGGATAACTTCTAAAGACCTTTATAGCAATAATAGATGCACCAATAGGAGTGGACAACTCATATGTCTCATGCAACAATTTGGGCTTGACATGGAATATTTTGGCAACAAAGGGGGTAACAAAAGAAAGAGTAGCACCAAAATCAATCAAAGCATACATATCAAAATCAAATATTTTCAACATATCGGTAACAACATCAGGCATCTTATCAACTCCTTGCCTCTCATGCAAAGAATAAAACTGATTGTGCCTTAGGGCACCATCTTGTTAGCCACCTCTGCCCAAAGGAACCACATTTGCACCTTGTGGACACACTTCCTTACCCTTGTTGTAATACCGAGGGCGTTCAAACTTTTTATGGCGCATCTCCCCACAACTAAAACAAGCATTAGTGTCCAACAAACATGGGAAACTATGATCCCTACCACACTTTGGACACCCAACAATAGGAGCCACACCACAACCACCTTGAGGTCATGGGAAATTATTAGCAACGCTCACTTTGGAAGCATGAGAAGACCTTTGGCCATGGTGGGATGGGCCACCCCTTTGGAACTTACCCTCAAAATGGGCCCTTTTGGCCTCATGAATCCTTCTCTTCCTCAATTTCTCCTCCTCCATTTGTTGGTATAGGTCATTAATTGAGACAAGTCCATGTCACTAATTAGTATGACAGACCAACATTCTTTACTCACCAAGTTAGGGACCCGCATCACAAACTTATTCATCTTAGATCTAGGATCAACCACCAAATGAGGAGCATATTTTGAAAGTTGGTTAAATTGGAGGGCAATTTGAACTTCTCCCAAAGCACCACAGTACTATTTCCCTTCTCCCATTGCCATTGATTATACCATATCTAGGCTACCCCTTTGAGTTGGTGCATTGCCAACTCTACTTTTTCATTTGGCCCAACACCCATGATAGTCAAGGTCTTGTAAACCTCATCAATGAACTCTTGTGGATCTTCATCCACCTGTAACCCATAGAACACCGGAGGATTCATCCTGATGAAGTCCAGTACCTTAGCTGCCAGAGTAGTAACATGAGGGGCTTGGGCCCCTTGGTTGACTTGGTTGGCCACAACTTGGGCAAGCGTAGTGAGAGTATCTCAGAGCTCACCATTGGTAGGTTGTTGCTCGGGAGTTTGGGGCCCTTCTTCCTTGAGTTTTAGTCATAATCTAGCATAGCAAAGAACAATCATTAGGGGGAAAAACTTACTACAACTCTATAGCATGACTTAGAACATGAAGAAGAGAAATATTTCCTAAAACGTCTCATAGCCTCCTATTCATAGTCATGGCGTGCTTCACAACCATGAATAGGACTCTAATCGATGTGGTGTGTTAGACTCTGAGGATCTATCAACCTAGTGCTCTAATACCATATTTGTCTTGACCTAGACGTGACACGGCGAATAGGGAACACGAAGGAACCCCAAACAAGCTTCTTAACTTATCATTACACATCTTTGGTCACGAAAGCATATAAAAGACATAAAAAGTAAGAATAGGGAAAAGGGACTAAGGGGAAAGCTTGCATAACATCATAATCAAGAGACAAAGAGTCAAAGCTCATATCGTAGATACATAGCGTATCCAACAATACCTCTACTATATAGATAGAGTAGGGGCCAACACAAAGTAATCGGGCTTACCCTCATAGTCAAAATAAAATATAAAGAAGAGTGTCTTAATACATAATATGAGAAACATAGACTAAGGTCCCCGAAGTGGAGGACTCACCAACTAGCTTGACTAGCACCGAACTAGCCACGTGGAGGAGGAGGATGATCAACATATGCTCTAGTTCCTACATGGTGATATCATGTAGGCAAGAGTATGTGTTAGTACGTTTTAATGTACTAAGTATGTAGAATGCAATACAACAAGAGATAAGTGACATAATCGATATGCATAACTTGAGCAATTAGCCATATATAACAAGATGGCATGAATGAGTGATGCTTGTAGTAAAGGTATGCTTCATCTATTATAATACAAGTGCAAAAATGGACCATACTATGGTGGATAGTTATACCCTACCACCCATGTGATTGAGGTACAAATCCCTTAATAGGTTACCAAGGTACAAACCCCTTGATAGGTTGGAGAATGGCCACACCTACCTCCCATGGTGCCAGAGTACAAACCCCCCAACAGGTTAGAGGATAGTCACACCCTACATCCCATGGTGCCAGAGTATAAACCCGCAATAGGTTAGAAAATGGTCACACTCTACCTCCTATGGTGATTAAGGCATACCCTCAATTGGCTATGGTCAATTCAACACTATATGGAGAAATACCATATACATATTTTCCTTTTATCATCATCATAACATCACATGTATACTCTTCTTTTATCATCATAACATCATTCATAACATAAGATATGCATTGAACCTTCAATTCCTCAAGAAACCATAACCAGACATTTTATCAAACACTTGGCGGGTGTGTAGTGCTAGTGTAAAACCATGCAATTCATGAGTGAAATCATGCAAGAAAATTCATTGTAAAACCATCAATCAATACCTTGCAACACCCTCAAGCAATATACATCAAAACCCCTTATCAATTCTTACAATAGATCCAAGATTTATAGCTCAAACTATGGCAAAATAGTCACAAATTCATATAGCTTTAACATAGTTCATAGACAAGTTCATAGTAGTGAACCCATTTGTAAATTCAACTTTAAATCATATAAATTGAGTAAAAAGGAGGTTAGTGAACCATGGGTGAAAGAACCCAATGGTTGAAACCCACATACCTTAGCTTTGAAGAAACTCTTGCTGGAGATTGAAAATAGAGACTTAAAGCTTAAAGGAAATCCTTAGTTCCAGATGAGGGTTTAAGGCTTGAATTTAGGAGTGAAAATTTTGACTAAGTGTTTGGGTCAGTATTGGGGAATTTTTCGAATAATTGAGGGTGAAATATGGCTAAGTATAGGTATTTTAGTGAATGAGAATACTTAGGCCAAGACTTAGAAGTCTTAGATCAAGTTGAAAAAAATAGTCACAAAATAATACCTCTACGTGTCGCAAAAGCGGCGCGCTTTGCTCTTTGGATATTGACATTTAGGAATTTCAAATTTTGATACGGTTGCTCTAAAATTGAGGTTAGAGCCTTTTCCCCCTAATTTTGATCCCGTGAACAAGAATATCAAGTCAAATTTTTTATATCACGCATGAATTTTGAGATATATAGAAAGTACTATTTTGGTCACTTTCAAGGCACATTTTTGGGCACTTTTTGGGGTCTTTTCAGATTTTCAGGGATCATCTATCCCTTGGCCGCGATGTATCAGGGGCACAGATTAGTGATAATTTGGCCTACGCATTGGCTCCGCGTCATGGACCAGAAGTGGACCAGTGTTGATCTTTTCTTAATTTTTCCTGTGTCGGCCAAGGGAATTGGGTAATAGCTCCATGCCCACTTATGCCTGAAAACACCCATACATAACCATTTTTCAACTATATATCACTCAAAACCCTTAGAAAAATCTCTCTAAGATTTAATCAAATATTTTATTCAAATTTCAAGAATTTCAAGCTTAACTTTAGAACTTCAGGATTCTCTTCAAGCTCTAAGTTCTCTTCAAGCTCATTTTAAAAAAATTCAAGTTTGAGGTATGTGGGTTTCATCCATCTGGTCCTTTCACCCATGGAGGGAATCTTTCTTTTTATAAAAATTGCATGTTTTCAAGTTGTAACATCTATAGGTATCTCTTATTATGGATTATGATTATAAATTATGTTGGGGGTTTGTGAAATGTTGATTGATTATGCATTTTTAGTGGTGTCAAACGAGCGGGTTGGGTTAATATTTAGAATGTTAAGATGAGTTGGAATAGAAATTTTGGGCTCAACTGGGTTGGATTCAAATGGGCTAAAATTCGGTTTGGGTCATGACCTGTCCAATTTGACCCGCTCAATTTCAATAATTCTAATATATTATTATTTATTTTTTATAATCATAATTTGAATTTCGACTCAAAAAAATAAAATAAAAAGTTACAAATTGATAAATAAATGATAGAAAATATAAAATAAATAGAAAACATACATTATATCAATGCAAGTTAAGAGTCTTAGAACAAGTTGAAATTGAGAATTAATTAGGCTCAATTGAGAATTCTTTTGATATGGGTTAAGATTTAAATGGGTTGGGATTGAACTCAACTAAAATTATCGTGAGCCCAACCCATAACATATCAGGTGGGTTTACCTACATTTGGGCTCATTTTGGCACCCTTATGCATGATTTACATTGAGTTTTCTCATATTATTTCACTCTTGAATTGCATGATGTTGAACAAGCTTTAAAAACCCACCAAATGTTTGATAAAATATCATAACAAGGATTCTCATGTTATTGATGATCTATTACATGATTTATAAGTCAAGTGACTTTATGACGATTTAGGGGCTTGCATGTATGTATTGAATTCATGAAGAGTATCTATGATGTTGCAAGTAAACCACACCTTGTTGAGGGGGTGACATGCCTCAATCACCTTGTTGGTAGTGACATGCCCAATCACCTTGTTGGGGGGTGATATACCTCAATCACCTTGTTAGGGGTGACATGCCTAATCACCTTGTAGAGGGGTGACATACCTCAATCACCTTGTTCGGGGGTGACATGCCCAATCACCTTGTTGAGGGGTGACATACCTCAACCACCTTGTTAGGGGTGACATGCCCCAATCACCTTGTTGAGGGGTGACATGCCTCAATCACCTTACAAGGGGGTGACATGCCTCGCATTTCATGTAGTAGTTTGCTTGGCCTTTGTCGGTTATGGTCTCTTCCCATACATATGATTTCCAATGCAACACAAGGGGGTGATATGCCTTGCATTTCAAGTAGTAGATGCTTTGTAGATGATGATTATGGTCTTTTCCTACCCATGTATTATGTTCTATACAAGTTACATGATTTACAAGCATGTTTTACTTCAAGCATTGATCATGCATGCCATATTGATATTATATTTATCCATTGCTTATGATTATACATTTTGAATATATTGGTTTATGTCTTGTTGCATTGCATCCTACATACTCAGTACATTCAAACATACTAACGCATAATCTATGCCTACATGATATTACCATGTAGGGACCAGAGGACCTCTCGATCATCCTTCACGTGGCTAGTTTGGTACTTCAGAAAATAAGCTTTGGTGAGTCCTGAAGTCTAAGGACACTATCTATGCTACTCTTCCTATTTGATATTTTTTTATGTTGAACACTTGTTACTATGAGGGTGAGCTCAGAAAGTGTCTTTTCCCCAGCTCCATTCCATGTTAGAGGTGTTGTTGGATAATTGATGTACTTATGCTATGAGCTTGACTCTTTTACTCTTTTATTAATATCAAGACTTTCTTTAGTCTCATTTCCCTTATTTATATCTCTTGTATTGTTTGTTTTGCTTCTGCGACCAAGGATGTGTGAATGATATGCTAAGAGGCTTGTTTGGGGTCCCTTTAGGTTCCCATTCATCGTGTCATTTCTAGGACCTAGGCTTGGGTCATGATATACTTGGTATCAGAGCACTAGGTTGTTAATGGTCCTCAAAATCTAACACACCACATTGATTAGAGTTTTATTCATGGTTGTGAAGCACGCCACAACTATGAATGGGAAGCTATGAGGTATTTTAGGAAATGTTTCACTTCTTCATGGTCTATATCATGCTTTAGATGTGAGTGTAAGGCTTGTCCCCTAGCAAATGCTCTTTGCTCTTCTAGATCATGTCAATTCCAAGAGGGAGACTAAGAAGAGCTTGTACACCCAAGGAGCAACTAGCCCCTCCCGGTCCTCAAGCTCCTCAAGATGGAGGGGTAGCCCAAGATGAATTTTGGGATGCAATTACAACATTAGCTCATGCTATGACCAACTAAATTCACTAAGGGGTCCAAGCACCTCATGCTTCTACTCTGGCTTCTAGGGTGATGGATTTCACTAGAATGAACCCATCGAAATTCCATGGATCCAAACAGGATGAGGATCCCCAAAGTTTATCGATGAGGTATACAAAGTGGTATCTATTATGGGGTCAATTTAAAGGAAAAAGCAAGTTAGTGGCCTACAAACTCAAAGGTGTGGCCCAAATTTGGTTCACCCAATTGAAATTGGAGAGGAGAGATGATGATGTTATTCCTTGGGAGAAGTTCAAAGTTGCATTCCTCAACTGGTTCTTTCCTATCGAGCTAAGGGATGCTAAAATGATGGAATTTATGAACCTTAAGCAAAGTTCCATGAGTGTGAGGGAGTATACTCTCAAGTTCAACTAACTCTCCAAGTATGCCCTATAATTGGTTGCATAGCAAAGATCAAGAATGAAAAATTTGTGTTGAGAGTGTTCGACTTGGTTAATGAGGAGTATTGTACTGCCATCCTAGTGAGTGATATGGATTTGTCCTGCCTCATGACATATCCTGAGCAACTAGAGAGAGAAAGGCTTAGAAAAATAAGAAGTGGTGAGTCCAAGAGGTCTCGTTTTGAAGATAGATTCCAAGGTTTCAAGGGTGGATAGTTTCCACAAGGCCCCAAGTTCAAGGCCAAGGGTCTTCTAATGCTCCTAATAGGAGATTTGCTAATGATAATCCAAAATTCCAAGATGGTGGTGGGGTGTCAAACCCTATGTGCCAAAGATGTGGTGAAAGCCATATTGGCCCATGTTTGAGAAACTCTAATGCTTGCTATGGTTATGGTGAAGTGGGTCACAAGGTGATTGATTGTCCTCATGCATAAGACAAAGGTAGATATGGTCGTCTACAAGGCCAAGGTGCAAATACGGGTCAAAAGGGAAGAGGAGGCCAACAAGGTAGTGCTTCAAGGTAAAATAGATTCTATGCTCTTCAAGGGAGACAAGGGATGGATGAGGTGTCTGATGTCATTACTGGTATGTTAAAGGTTTTTAATTTTGATATGTATATATTGATAGACGGGGGTGCCACTCTTTCTTTTATTACTCCTTTTGTTGCCAAAAAGCATCATGTTAGTCCCTAATTATTGTGTGAACCTTATGAAGTGTCTGCCCCCATTAGTGAGTTCATTGTTGCTAAAAGAGTCTATAGAAATTTTTCTGTGTTCATATTGCATAAAATCTTGCCTTGTGAAGTTAGATATGGTGGATTTTGATGTTATTCTTGGGATGGACTGGTTGCACGCATATTATGCTTCTATTGATTGTATAATCCATAGGGTTAAATTCCAATTTCTTAATGAACCCATTCTTGAGTGGGAAAGTCGTGATATGGTGGTCAAGGGTGGATTTATCTCTTGTCTTAAAGCCCAAAAGTTAATTTCTAAGTGTTGTATCTATCATCTCGTGAGGGTTAGGGATGTTAAGTCCAAAGTCCTTCCTATAAAGTCGATTACGGTGGTTAATGAGTTTCTTGATGTCTTTTCTAATGAGCTTCCTAGTGTTCCTCCCAAAAAGAAAATAGACTTTGGTATAGACCTCCTTCACAATACTCAACCCAATTTCTATTCTCCCTCATCGTATGGCCCTGGCGGAGTTGAAAGAATTGAAGGAGCAATGAGGGATTTGTTGGAGAAAGGTTTCATAAGTCCTAGTAAGTCACCTTGGGGTGCACCGGTGTTATTTGTGAAGAAAAAGAATGGTTCTCTTAGGATGTGCATTGATTACCAGCAACTTAACAAAGTCACCATAAAGAACAAGTACCCTCTACCAAGGATTGATAACCTTTTTGATCAACTTCAAGGGGAAAGTCACTTTTATAAGACTAATCTTCAGTCTGGCTATCACCAAGTGAAAGTGAGGGAGTATGACATTCCTAAAATGTCTTTCTGGACTAGGTATGGGCTTGAGTTTATAGTTATGTCCTTTGGGTAGACTAATGCATAGCTATATTGATGGATCTCATGAATAGGGTCTTTAAACCCTACCTTGACTTGTCTGTGGTGGTTTTCATTGATATCTTTTATTACCATAGTGAGGAGGAGTATGTGAATTACTTGAGGGTGGTGTTGGAAATCTTGAGGGAGGAGAGGTTGTATGCTAAATATGAAAAATGTGAGTTTTGGTTGCAAGAGGTTGATTTTCTAGGGTATGTGGTATCGGTTGATGGCATTAAGGTGGATCCTAAGAAGACAGAGGTGATTAGAAATTGGCCTAGACCTTTGACTCCCTCGGATATTAAAAGTTTCAAAGGTTTGACGGGTTATTATCGGAAAACAAAGGTGATTAGAAATTGGCCTAGACCTTTGACTCCATCAGAGATTAGAAGTTTCTTTGGCTTGGCGGGTTATTACCGGAGGTTTGTGAATGGCTTCTCTTCTATTACTTCTCCTATGACTAAGTTGACACAAAAGAAGGCAAAACTTGTGGGACCAATGAATGTGAGAAGAGTTTCTAAACTTTGAAAGATAAGCTTGTCTCCGCTCTTATCTTGTCTCTACTGGAAGGGTTGGAGGAATTTGTTGTATATTGTGATGCCTCCAGAATTGGTTTGGGGCGTGTTTTGATGCAAAATGGTAAGGTGATAGCAATGCCTTTAGACAACTTAAGGTGCATGAGAAGAATAATCCCACCCATGATCTTGAATTGGCGGCCGTGCTATTTGCTTTGAAAATTTAGCGTCACAACTTGTATGGAGTTTATGTTGATGTGTTTACCAACCACAAGAGTCTCCAATATGTGTTCAACCAAAAAGATCTTAACTTGCGACAAAGAAAATGGTTAGAGCTCCTCAAAGATTGTGATATGAGTGTGCATTATCACCTCGATAAAACTAATGTTGTGGCCGATGCTCTAAGTAGGGTGTCTATAGGTAGTCTAGCTCATATTGATGATGGTGGAAAAGAGGTATCTAGAGAAGTTCACCAATTGGCTAGACTGGGGGTTAGATTGGATGAAGTTAATAATAGTGGTGTAGTGGTTGTTGATGGTTCTAAATCGTCTATGATTGAGGAGGTGAAGGAAAAACAAGATCTTGACCCCACCTTACTAGAGTTGAAAGCCTTGGTGAGAGATGATAAAGTGGAGATTTTCTCTTAAGGGGTAGATGGTGCCCTTAGGTACCAAGGTAGATTGTGTGTGCCAAATGTGGATGACTTGAGAGAATTGATCTTAAGGGAGGCCCATAATTCATCCTATTCCATTCACCCTGGTTCTGCAAAGAAGTATAGAGACTTGAGGGAGATGTATCAGTGGGTGGTATGAAGAGGGACATTGCCAAGTTCATATCCGAATGTCAATTGCCCACAAATGAAAGCCTAACATCAAAGGTCGGGTGGCCTAGCCATAGATATAGAGATTTCTACTTGGAAATGGGAGGAGATCAACATGGATTTTGTAGTTGGGTTGCCTAAGACTAGGAAACATTTTGACTCTACCCTAGCCATAGATATAAAGATTTCTACTTGGAAGTAGGAGGACATCAACATGGATTTTGTGGTTGGGTTGCCTAAGACTAGAAATATTTTGACTCTATTTGGGTTGTTGTGGATAGAATGACAAAGTCGACTCACTTCTTATCGGTCAAAACTAGTTATGGTACAGAAGATTATGCCAAGTTGTATATACATAAGTTGTTAGATTGCATGGGGGTCTTGTCTATCATTTTGGATTGTGGTACTCAATTCACTTCTCACTTTTGGAGGTCCTTCCAAAGAGGTCTTGAAACCAAAGTTAAGCTTAGCACAACTTTTCATCCTCAAACAGACGGTCAAGCCGAGAGTACTATCCAAAATCTTGAGGATATGCTTAGAACTTGTGTTTTGGAGTTTAAGGGTAGTTAGGATAAACATCTCCCACTCATTGAGTTTGCTTGCAACAATAGCTATCACTCAAGCATTCGTATGGCTCCCTTTGAAGCTCTTTATGGTAGGCATTGTAGATCCTCGGTTGGGTGGTCTGTTTAAGGTTAGTGATTGGGTTTACTTGAAAGTCTCACCTATGAAGGGTGTGGTTCAATTTAGCGAGAAAGGGAAGTTAAGTCCAAGGTTTATAGGTCTTTATAGAGTTTTGAGGAGAGTGGGTAAGGTTGCATATGAGTTGGAGTTGCCTATGGAGATGAATATGGCTCATCCTATATTCCATGTATCCATGTTGAGAAAATGTATGTGTGACCCAAGTGCTATAGTACCCTTGGATGTTGTCGGTGTGTAGAAGATAACTTGACATATGAGGAGGTCCCGGTGGAGATTTTGGATAGGTAAATGAAGAGGTTGAGAAACAAAGATATAGCTTCTGTCAAGGTCCTTTGGAGCAACCAACAAGTTGAAAGTACCACATGGGAAGTCGAGGCAGACATGAGAAAGTGATATTTATATCTCTTCCACTCTACTTAAGCCAAAGGTACTAATTTAAGTCCCCTATATGACTTCAAGTCTAAAGTTTCAGCCCTAATGTCATTTTGCTTACATTCATGTTCATGGTAACAAGTTTATGGTGATTTTTGACACTCATGCTGAGACTTTTTGAAAATGATGTTTAAATGCGTTTGTTTCGTTCATGTCAGGCTGAAATCTTAATAATTACTTCTCTTATGTACATTTCTTTGACATTCAAAGACAAATGTTCCCAAGGGGGAGATATTGAAACACCCCAAATTGTGCTTCAGTTTTCCCCTATTTTGGCCTAGGAATGGGCTTAGGCCACTTTTGTACTATGGTGGAACAAGTGTGCTACATGAACTTGTCACGCATTCGTCTTGTTTGTGCAATTTCATTCGATAGGGTCATAATCTACCATCTCCATCTTCCATTGGGTGAGATCAAGGGGAAAAATTGAGTGGGAGATGGGTATAACCTAGATTTTAGAGGACCTATAGTGAAAAATAAATTTCACTAATTTACGATTTCCAAAGAGCATTCGCGCCCTGGCCGTACGCTCCAGGGGCACATATTAGTGTTAATTTGGCCTTTGCATTGGGTCCGCATCGCAGACCAGATGTGGACCAGTGTTGACCTTTCCTTAATTTTTCCTATGTCAGTCAAGGGCATAGATGTCGTAACCTCATGCCCACTTATGCATGAAAACACTCATACTTAGCTATTTTCCAACTATATATCACTCAAAACCCTCACAAAAACCTCTCCAAGACTTAACCAAATATTTCATTCAAATTTTAAGGATTTCAAACTTAACTTTGGAACTCAAGGATTCTCTTCAAGCTATAAGTTCTATTCAAGCTCATCTCAAGAAAACCCAAGTTTGAGGTATGTGGGTTTCATCCATTGGGCCTTTTCACCCATGGAGCCCAATTTTCCTTTTTATGAAAATTGCATGTATCTCTTATTATGGATTATGATTATAAATAATGTTGGGGTTTTGTGAAATGTTGATTTATTATGTATGTCTCTCTATTTCAAGATTATACCATAGATTGGTTGTGACAATTGAGACTATGCATGTTTTGAGCTATGAAATAATGATCTATTATGATATTTGATGAGGGATTTCAAGGTATCCTACATGAAGGTTTTACTATATGTTGATGGGTTGATTTACGTTGAGTTTTTTGAGATTATTTCACTCTTGAATTGCATGATTTTTAACAAGCTTTAGGAATCCACCAAGTGTTTGATAAAATGTCATAACAAGGATTCTCATGCTATTGATCACCTATTACATGATTTATAAGTCATGTGACTTTATGACAATTAAGGGCTTGCATGTATGTATTGAATTCATGAAAAGTATCTATGATGTTGCGAGTAGACCACACCTTGTTGAAGGGGTGACATGCCTCAATCACCTTGTTGGGGGGTGACATGCCCAATCACCTTGTTGGGGGTGACATACGTCAATCTCCTTGTCGGGGGGTGGCATGCCCAATCACCTTATTGAGAGGTTGCATACCTCAATCACCTTGTTGGGGGATACCATGCCCAATCACCTTGTTGAGGGGTGATATGCCTCAACAACCTTATTGGGGGGGGTGACATGCTCCAATCACCTTGTTGAGGGGTGACATACCTTAATCACCTTGTTGAGGGGGTGACATGCCTCAATCACCTTACAAGGGGGTGACATGCCTTGGATTCCATATAGTAGTTCACTTTGTACTATGCAACTTGTATGATTTACAAACATGTCTTACTTCAAGCATTGATCATGCATGCCATATTGATATTATACTTATCCATTGCTTATGATTATGTATTTTGACTATATTGGTTTATGTCTTGTTGCATTGCATCCTACATACTCAGTACATTCAAATGTACTAATGCATACTCCATGTCTACATGATATTACCTTGTATGGACTGGGGCACCTCTCAATCATCCTCCACATGGCTAGTTTGGTACTTTGGAAGATAAGCTTTGGTAAGTCCTCAAGTCCGAGGACACTATCTATGCTACACTTGCTATTTGATATTTCTTTTATTGAACACTTGTTACTATGAGGGTGAGCCCAGAAAATATCTTTGCCCTCGCTCCATTCAATGTTAGAGGTGTCGTTGGATAATTGATGTACTTATGCTATGAGCTTGACTCTTTTATGCTTTTATAAATATCAAGACTTCCCTTAGTCCCGCTTCCCTTATTTATATCTCTTGTCTTGTTTCTTTTGCTTCTGCGACCAAGGATGTGTGAATGATATGCTAAGACGCTTGTTTGGGGTCCCTTCAGGTTCCCATTTGCCATGTCACGTCTAGGCCCTAGGCTTGGGTCATGACTGGCACGATGCGCCTTGTTCCTAGACTGTGTAATTTTCACAAACTTCAAGTTTTCCCCTATTTTGGCCTAGGAATGGGCTTAGGCCACTTTTGTACTATGGTGGAACAAGTGTGCTACATGAACTTGTCACGCATTCGTCTTGTTTGTGCAATTTCATTCGATAGGGTCATAATCTACCATCTCCATCTTCCATTGGGTGAACTATATATCTGCAAACCTTTGAGTTGATAGGCCGCTAGTTTCTCCTTCTCCTCCTAGCTTAATCCTATTATGTCTAGGACCTTGTACACCTCATCAATAAATTCTTGAGGTTCTTTCTCCACTTTATAGACATGAAACTTTAGAGTATTCATTTTAGTGAAGTCCCTTACCCTTGAGGCTGGAATAGTAGCATGAGAAGCTTGGTCTCCTTGGTTAACTTGGTTGGATATGGTTTGTTCCAATAATGAGGGACCAGAGGGGCTTGGTCTTCCTCGAGAATAGGGACTCTTGGTGACATTATCTAAAAGCACAAAAGCCAACAATTAGAAATAGAAGTTCTAATTCAAGATCTAAAGAATGATGTTGATCATGAAGAAGTGAATCATTTCCTAAACGTCTCATAGCCTCCTATTCAGAGTTGCGGTGCACTTCAAAACCATGAACAAGACTCTACTTGACGTGTTATGTTAGATTTCTGAGGACTATTTATAAACCTAGTGCTCTAATACCAAGCTTATCATAACCCATGCTTAGGTCCTAGGTGCGACATGGCAAATGGGGAAACCCAAAGTACCCCAAACAAACCTCATAGCATACTTAAACACATCCTTGGTTAAGAAGCGTGGATCAATCATCAACAATTCATACTAAGGGGACTAAGGATTTAGGACGCACTCTATGGTACGAGGGATAAGGGATTTCTATCATCTCAAACAAAATATGTAATTCTAGGGGAAAGAGATCATGGGACACACTCTATAGAGTATAAGGAATTAGGACATTCACCACCTTACAGTTATTATCACAAGCATCAACAAAACATGGGATAAGGACTAAGGGAAGTCTCAATAGATATATAGGCATCTCATGAGTCATACATAACATATTATCGAACAATACCTCTAGACATGAGTGAAACGAGGGCCAAGACCTGTTTCGGGCTCACCCTCAAAAGTAACTAATAAAAGTGGCAATGTCTTAACATAGGTAGATAGAAAATGGATGTTTCCCTCGAAATGGGGGACTTATCACAAATAGAGTCTTCAAGAATCATACTTGCCACAAGGAGGTGGATCGAGAAGAGCTTTGGTCCCTGCAAGTTTAAATCGTGTAGGCAAAAAGTGTGTGTTAGTACTTTGAATGTACTAAGTATGTGATGTGTAATGCAACAAGGAAATCATAAGTCGTAATAGACAAGATTCATAATCATATACAATGGTAATAAGCTCAATATGAAATGAATGCTCAATTCTTTGCTTCAAAACATAGATGGAGGGAAACATAACTTCATGACATATATATATATATATATATATATATGGAGACCTTAATAGACACTTAAGACTATATGAGCTACTATATGGAATCCCGATGTTTCCTCTATATTGAACAAGGAGTGGTCTACTTGCCAAGGAAAACCATACCTCACCTTACAAGAACTTACCCATTTCAGAGAGTGCATACCATGTACCTTACAGGAACATACCTATTTTGGTATTTGCTTTATATGAACCTTATGGGAACTAACCCATTTTGGTGAACAATTTTACATGGGAACCATAAAGAACTAACAAGGTAAAATCAGATAATTCGTAATTCTTGAAAAGTATGCTGCAAGTATTAATTAATTCTCTTCATTTTGATTGCTTTTTAAAAGTGGGCAAGTTTTGAACTCGCCTAGTTGTTACTGACTGGATCAAGGTATTAATAAATGGGAAAAGAGATTAGTTAATAGGATTTGATCAATTTCTTCTCATCTAATCAATGAAACTAGATCAAGGGGAGATTGTACTAGGACAATAGGTAAGGTCAATAATGTCACACTGCGAGTATGGATCAAATCACATAGTAAAATTTACCTCTCGCCTGGATCAAAAGGTTTGGTAAACTTAACTTACCATGCTGCATGCAACACACTAGAAAAGATTATGATTATCTGGCAATACCAAGTTAGGGAATAATAGGGAACACAATACCCTAGTTACTCTTCTCACTAGGTTCTCAACATTTGTTCTAGTTTAGGATTACTTTCTGAAAATTACAATTCCCCACCCCCCTCCTCTCAAGAGATAAGTAGGTTAATTAACTCGAATTTCTTGAAATCACTCTAAGCTTGCCATATACCTAGTGGGTTTGACCTTAACCTTGGTTAGGTTATATATCTTGACAATGACCGCTTTAACCTTCAATAAGGAGGTGTAGCTTGGGTGACACCATTGTCCTGAAAAGCCACCACGTCTGGTTGCACTAGAAGAGCTATTATGACCTAACTGAATATGCCCAGACTTGTCAATATTGTCAAATATAGGGACGGCTCCATGAACTACCCGATCCTGATGGCCCTATCTCTGAAACTCTCTATCTCGTGGTAGGTGCCCACTAAACTAGCCATACTATCAAAATCTCTTCCTGCTACCCTATCGGTCATGACTAATATGCTCAATCATACAGGCGTGGTCCACCAATTTCTAGAAAGTACCACCGGCCAGAACTAATTAAGTTGTGGACTCCTAAAGGTATACCACTAACCCTTTGGTGAAGAGCTAAATCCTCTCAAACTATGTAGGGATACTAGACAAGGCATATTTGGACGACACATGAAATTTGGCCTCATAGTATGATACTGACATTGAACCCCACTAAAGTCTGTCAAACTCACCTTGGTGGCTATCTCGGAGGTTATATTGCACGAACGTCTCTAGGAATTAGTAAACTACTCTCAAGTCATAATTGGTGATCCAACTGACCTACGAGGAAAAACTGACCTCCACCACTCCTTAGCTTGGCCAGTGAACTGATAAGAGGAATAAGCAACTCCATGTGACTCAAGGATGGCCAAATTACACAACTGGTCCAGTCCAGGCACTCCGATAAGAAATCATAGGCACTATCATCGAGCATACCATCAAATCTAAGGGGAGCCAACCGAACAAATTGCTCAAAACTCTTCTGCTCGATAGTGGACATGGTAGGACTAGTAGAAAATAGTGGTACCATAAATTTGGATGGTGCAATAGATAGTGCAGTAGACAACCCATGAAACTATGAACTAGAACCCAGTCAAGAAATGTGAGGCAGAATAATAGAGGTCATGGGAGGATCCGCTGGGACTGAAGAAGGACCAATATAAATCATAGCTAGATCATCTAGTATTGTAAATGGGCCAGTCGGTACTATAGGAGATGGTGCATCAAGAATAACAGGAGTTGGAGAAGCTCTGTCAAGTCTAGCCAACACTCGAAGAAGTACCTCTTGAACTGAGGGTATAAGACAGGGCTTGATGGTAGTGGGACAAGGTTTGTAGGTCCCTCTGACTCATACTCAAGCTCTAGAAAAGCTTATATAGCCTGCCCTCTGGGCGGAGCTGCCCCTGTAGCTCATCCTGGACCCCTAACCCTACCACGAGCCCTACCTCAACCATTAGTGGGGGCTGCATCAGCTAGCTTAGACTCTTCCATTGATCGTCGGGCTCTAGTAATCGGCATCTATGGAGAAGGAGCAGATTAGTACATTTCAAAGCAGTTGACATAAAGAAAAGCACAAATTGAAGCAAGACTAAAAGCTTTTCCTAATCGTGACTAAATAGAGTAAAGTGAAGCAAAGCAACACAACATTTAAAATCAAATTCCAAAACCTAGAGTCATGAGTACAAGGGCATCTAAAAGTAGTATGAATGAGTAAATACAGTGTTTTCTCAATAGGAAATACATAGTCTAGTACAGAGGTCAACAACAGAAAAACTATAAGAAATAATGGTGACTCAAAGTCTGAGCCTCACCGTTGGATCTGATAGTGAAGAAGGACTCTGCTAGAATAGGATCAACTACCCTGTAGGGGTCTTTGTGCTCGATCTGCAAGGAGGAAACAAAGTAGGGGTGAGTACACTGAAATATACCCAGTCAACCGACTGGGTAGGTGAAATTGAATAAGTATGTAATAACGAAGAATCCTATCACCTGCAATAAAGGGGTTAGTACACAATATATAAATATAAGAGCAAAATAAGATCACCATAGTAATCAACAATATGACGTATATGTAATGAATGAATGCAGTGCATGGGTGAAACCATGACCATCTCTAGGGTCTGTGTATAAATCTATCGCGCTAAGGCTACCAGGTAGAATCCACGGAGGTCTCTTCAGACCATATATCACAAACTCTCAATTATCATAATATCTCAATCTCTCCCTTGCTACCTTCGCATAGTCACAAGATTTTCAAAAGGTGGTACAATATCTCAAAAGTGATACATCTCACCCTTGCTACCTCTGCATGGTCAAAGGGTTTTATAAAAGGTCGTACAATATCTCAAAAGTATTACATCTCACGTTTTCTACCTACGCGTGGTCAAAGGGTTTTATAAGAGGTGGTACAGTATCTCAATCCTTGCTACCTCCCTATGGTCGAGGGGTGGTACAGATGCAACATGTAGTGAATGTATGTCAATGCAACAAATCGATGTATAGGACAATAATATAATAAGAAAATCAATAAATAATAACCATAGGGTCAGAAGGAAATGCCAACAGGCACAGTTGGTACCACAAACAACCAACTTGCCTCAAACTACCACACTTTCATCAATAGCCAAAAATACTAATGATATCGGACATCGCAAGTCCCAAAATATGTATATGATTCCCAAAAGTATCTCACATACCATCGAATTACCACAATACTTTCCAAATGAAATCACAAGTCTCATATTATCACAATAATATCCAAGAATATCCCAAACCTCAAGAATACATCTCGATTTATCAATAGGGTTACAATTTTTACTCCAATGCCAATATAATCGATATCAAATTTCACCAAAATACTACCATATCAATTCAATTACTCATCAAACTTCCTACATCTTACAATCATTACATAATCATATCCAATAACTCATATCTAGTCCCAATAAGATTAGCCAAACATACCTCGATGATAAAACTGCACTCAAACAAAGCTCTTGATCAACCCAAGCCTCAAATCGATCACAAAATCAACCAACCGCTATCAAAAATAGATACTTTATGTCAAGAGATC
>DF361560.1:32018-50175 GCA_000787875.1 Solanum virginianum | reverse complement strand
TTTTGATTTTTTTCTTTCACGTTTTCTTTTTCTTTTTTTTTTTTTTCCCTTTAAACTTTTGTTTATTATTATTTGATTTTCTTTTACTTTTCTTTTTGGATCAAAATTTTAGTTGGAAGAGGATTTCTTGCGTAGAAATTTAACAATAATAAGAAAATCTTCTACAATTAATTTTAATATTATTAAAATAATAATATAATAATTTTAAAAAATGGTGAAAAGATGATTTTGTCTAAAGCGAATTCTTTTAACGAAGAACAAAAAATTCAATCAATATTATTAAGCATATTCACACGTTTAATATAGTATAGAAGATAAATATAGATATAGATATATAAAGAGTGGGTGAGGAAGTTGTTTTGTAGTGACAGTGTGGGATGTGGGAGTTGAGGAAAATAAGGAGAGTTGAGAGATTTGTATTATATTAAAAAAATTTAATTTATTTTTTTTAAACTTAAAAAAAAACGTGCAGTGTGTGCGTTGTGTGTGCAGATTGGGAATGGGGGATTGGGGTGTCGTGTGTGTGTCTAGCTTCTTTTCTTTTTTTTTTTTTTAGTTTTTGTTTTGTTTTTATTTTTTAAATACAAAAATATTTACCTAATATATATATTTGTAAATAAAATATTTATAGATAAAGCAATATATAGGGATGAAAATATTTTATAATTTTAAACAATATCATATAGGAAAAGTTAAATAGTTAATATATAAATTAAAAATTCTAGTTTATTTATTAAAACCTCAACTATATATGTGTTTATATATATATATATATATAAATTCATCAATTTTTAAAATAAATTAAAACAAACTTATCTAAAATGTGACTCTATTTTTTTTATAGTTTTCAAATTATTTTGATAAACCTACTATAAATAAGGTTAAAAAAATAAAAATAAAAATATCAATTTAGAAAATAAATTAATAAATAAATAAATATTTAAGTACTAAAAAGGTAGATAAATTAGGTTTGGTCAAAAATTAATACAGTAGTCATTGTTCTTTCCTCTATTTTGTATTGCTCCTATTTCATATTATTTTCGCAAAGTAGAGTTTGAAATGGGTTAAGTGTACATAGACTTTACCACTACCTCATGGAGATATAGAGGATTTTTCTTTTTCAACTGCCTCAAAATATTTCATTTTAAGCCGATAGTTTATTGAAAACACCTCTCTATCTCTATAGGATGGGGATAAAACCTATTGTATACGACTCTTCCCTCCCTCGCCCTCACTCCTGGATTAATGTAGGTTTGTTGCTGTTAATGTGGAATTAGTGACCTGCAGTGTGTTAAACTAGCTGGAAAAAGCATAATATTTGTAGAATTAATTTTTGTGAAAGTAGACAATTTTTCGATCTTGATCAATTTATTAACCGATCAAGTATTTTTGTAAACTTATTTTCGCAGGATCTGGGGCTAAGTAAATGACCAAGACATTGTTTTAGGGAGAATAACTAAAATGCAATATAAAAACAACAATAACGTCAAACCTGCTGTATGGTTCTATACACGACTTAAAAAGACGAAAATAATGATGGATTGCACTAAAATAGCTTTACATAGCTTCCATCCAAAATAAGGTTTTCACATACTCCCACATTTTACTTCAATTTCTATGTACATAAGGTTAAGTAGACCAAAACAAAAACCAAATAATAATAAGTTTTCCTTAGGCGATTCATCAACTACAGAATTCTCTACAACTTCCACGTATTTTTCCGGACAATGACCTCAGTCCTTAGCTTCATTTCACCATTCTCATGGATAAATAGTGTTTTCCATACTTCTCCCTTGTACTTACGTTGCAAACATTTCAGCTTCCATCTGCACCTATTCAGGATTTTGGGTGGCCTGAGTTTCTTGTCCAGATGGTCCAGCAAAATCTTGACCATGGTCTCGTACATCTCGAAATATAGAGAGAAAGGAGTTTAGACCTTCAGAAGAAGCACCCCCTAATATCCACAGCAACAAGGAGCTGAACGAATTCATAGACCCTGGGTTAGCTCCAGTATCAGACTGGCGGGTATCAGGTTGCCCTCCAAGTTGAAGAGAATTACCAAACTCATCTTGGTTTCCATTCCCTTGTCGATCTGGAACTCCCGGAAATTCAGTGGCGCCATTTCTTGGCACTGACGGATCAATTCTAGGCCCAGGACCAGGAGGCGTATCAACATTAGTTGGGGCAGGGCTCCTTGCATTTAATCTTGTGATGTGCAAAGTTGATGCAAGAATCGTAGAGGAGGTGATATGAAAATCAGGATGCTGTGGAAAATGTGACCGTCTGTTTTGCATAAATCTCTGCAAAGCTGGAACCTGAAGGACAAACATACATGGACAGATCCCAAAATATATTAGGTTGCAATGATAAGAAAACTATTTTCCTTTTAAACTATGTAGTGACATAGATAAACTCCCATCAACTTTGAAACAAAGCCAGGAATTCGAACAGATATCAAAGTTTAAGCAAAGATGCTCAGGATCAATCAGTAGTAAACCTAATTCAAGGAGTGTTAGATTTGCTGGGGTAGCCATCTAGTCAGTAAAAGATAGATCAAGCACTCGAAGAAAATACATTCAAGCATGATGTTATCATTATCAATCTGAAGATCATAGGCAATTCGAGAACACAGTCAGAAAGTTACTGGGTATTTAAGTTTGGGAGAAACTGTAAGTGTAAACTAACTTCTTGTTTTTCCTCTAGCGTTTCTGTTAAGAGGAATTCATTCCTAAAGACACAAATTTTGATTTGACATTCTCACTCCATAGGGAGAAAAACAAAGATGTGCTCAAAATGTTTGAGAGAGCATTGTTTATTTCCCTCTGTTTTCTAGCACGCCTGCAACACCTGGATACGACTGTACAGGATCAAAGGAGTATAACACACATCCTCAAGCATTCCAACAAGGTAACACATCTTTCAGATGAATTGTACTGTAAAGTCAGGGAAAATATATTCACACCCACCAAACAAATATAAAGTAATCATAAGGTTTTCGTGGGATTTCACTGGGTTGTTGCTGCTGTTGTTATTGCAAGATAAGGTTTTCTAGCGTCTAAACTTGTTCAATTTTCCAAAGCCCCTAGAACAAAGAGAATCTCTAACTGCTTAAAATATCAAAAGTTGCATTCTACCTCAAAACGGTTCCAGAAGTATAAAATAAGATGTTGCATAAATGCAGCTGTTGTCGAGAGTGCTAGATAAGAAAAACCTGAGAAAATAGACCATATTGTCAGATAAGAAAACCTGGAAAAGTAAGCGAAATCTGAACCTCGAGTAATTTGGACATACCATAACTATAAGAAAAGAAGTAGATGTGGAAAACCAGAAAGTAAAGCAAAAAGAAGCGGGGAAAGTACTTCATTGATATTGGTGTGCGTACGCTGCAAAAGATAATTAACATGGTTAAAACAGAGAAACAAAGGTACATGAGAAATAAAATCCTTCGCAATAAGTCACTATTTTTAACTAAAGCTCTTCAATATAGCAAAATAAATGTACTCGTAATTGCACTGGGACGGATGAGGGGAGTAGGGTGGTATGCCTTCAGGCACCTTCCTGGAGGTTGACACTTCCCAACCTTAATCAGTTTCTACCTTTCAAAGTAAAGACAGACTAGCTTGTTGAGATGGAAAACAACACAATTTATTTTGCTGTGGGTTTTTAAATCCTATGACATGACTAGCAGTGAATTGAGAGCTGAGGCGTGGTGTGACCACACAGAACGAGGTTGAAATATGATCAGAAGAACAATGTTTAGCCAGAAAACAATGAAGGGACTGTGTTATACTCTAAAGGAGGCATCAAGAGTGAAGAGGAAATATGTGAGAAGATGGAAGTTTGTGACTACTTCTCAGAGTTCTTTCATTCGAAGAACTACAACAAACATGAATGTTATATAAGTATCCTGTGCATGCAAGGAAAGAGGTAGTCAGTTATTATCATCCCCGAAATGGCATTAATATGGGGTGGATGGATATTGCAGTTAAAATAGAAAGCTTCATAATATCAAAGACCACAGAAGGCAGTCACAATTTCTCAAAGGAATACAGAGGAAGGCCTTCTTTACTCAAACACTGTCAGAAGAAAAAATTGAATGAAAAGAAAATTGAATTAAGCTACGGTTCAGGAGAAAGGTGGTACCGGATGCATTTCTGGAAGAACTTAGCACATCCCAAAATAAGCACATCTCTAACATTTGCCGTTGGGCGAGCAACACATGGAAAAAACATTTATGAAATGGGTCAAAATTGATTTCTCTTCAAGTTTTCTTTGAAGACAACTGCAGAGCATATCATAAATGATGAATGCCAATCAAGTGTGGATTATGCACGTAAGTCTTCCACTCCACTTATAGTCATAGAAGATAATAAAGAAGTTGGAGATCACTGTGACGAATGCATAGAACTGATGAGGCGACGGATCTTAGAAATCATCTATAATGGGCGAGGTTGAAGGTTAAGAGGAGATAGAGATTCAGTGCTGAAAGCGGTAAGGTGGAGTTTAAAGAAGCTTTTCTTCTCCGAGGTCACTTCAGGAAATTGCAGCAAGAAAGGGTCTCCTCTCAACTTCACCGGTTTAAGTGAATGCTTTCCTGAACACTGATCAAAATAGTTATTGCTTTAAAAATAGCTTCAAATTAAGTTTTCAAATTTAATTTTAGCATTCAGGTTCACAATATTTATTATGTGAATTAATTGTTTTGCTTCTTTCATTTCATTATATTTACATATATAGTCCAGATTAGTCCTGTCTGACATCAGGGGGTTGTCAACGAAACTTATTGGTATCCTTCAGAGGTACTTAACCCATTTGGGCCTGTCACATTGTATGATAGATGTTGAGTGCACAGGTGAGGAAGCACGTGGCTAGGGGCGGACATTTCTAAATTTATTGACAAACAGTTAATAAGGCATTTAGCTCTTAGAGATCGGTAGGTAGTCAGTCCCATAAAAGTATCTTCTATTCTCTAATTCCATATGCTCCAACCAATAGCTGCTGGTATCATCTTCCAGTTTATCTTGATGGGGCTATCAACTTTCCATCAGCTCCAACTTTCAAATGCGTCTTTGATGTTTGGCATGACCCATCTGAGCCTGAAAGTGTTATAAACATGCTGCCTAGACCCAATGCCACAGGGCATTGTAGAAAAAGGTGGCTATTTATTTCTGTTTCCTCTGGCACATATAGCATCTGTGGACCATCTGAAACTTCCTCTTTGTTAGGTTGTCTTGTGTCAAACATGCTTCACATATGGCAGTCCAACTAAAGCAACTTATCTAGGTGGGTGGGGGGAGGGGGGGATTTTCTCTTCCAAATAATATTCCATGACCAACTCTCTGTGATTGTGCTCAGTGGACCTAGAAGTTTGTAGGCTGCCTTCACTGAGAATTTCTTTTTAGCTGTAACTACCCATTTGAATTGGTCTGGGCCTAGGGGGTTGAGGTTTTCAAAGTGAAGTGCTGCTAGTAGATTTAGAAGTTCATGTAGTACACAGGGTGGAGGTCATGTATTATGGTAGAAAGTAGGAAGGGGTGAGCGTTGTCCTTCCGTGCATAGGTCTAGGCTTGGTAGTGCATGTCATAGTACTAGTCGTACCCTTGTAGTTCTTGTCACATGTTGTGTATTGTATTTTGATTATCACACTATTTTGATGTTGTGATCATTTCTTTCTCGCAGACTTTACATTGCCTTTCTGATTAGTGGCTATGCTTTCTTCATTATTTTCTTCTTCTTTTACTTGGGTCTGAAGCCCTTGAGCCGAGGGTCTTTCGGAAACAACCTCTCTACCTCCTCAAGGTAGTGGCAAGGTCTGCATACACTCTACCTTCCCCAAACCCCACTTAGTGGAATTTCACTATGTATGTTGTAGTAGTTGTTGTTGTTGCTCCATTGATTTGTTCCTAGCAGTCGCAGACCTTTCCAAGAGTTTCATTTATTTAAGACACTGTGTTTCCTGGGAATGCCCCCATGGCTTCGTATATAGATTGCAGTCCTTAGAAGCAAATGATTTGTCAGCAGATTAGTTTTCAGACATTTTGTGTTATGTTTGTATTTCCATTTTTCAAACTACTGATTACAAACTAGCTTTTATTGTTCTGATAAGTTTCTTAATAGCCATCAGACAGTTAGAACAGGGTTTACTCAACGGGTAATACAAGTTGGTGCCAATATGTGGCACGCTAATTTGGGAACATGAGACTACAATGCTTCTTCTTCACCGAACGTCTTCTGTCTTGGCAAATAAACATTGGAAAAAAAAAAAAAGGGCAGAAAATGCAAAACTATGGTCACGAATAATGATAGATACAAGAACACATTTCTTCTGATCAATATATAATATTGGCAGAAAGAAGCTGCTGATCAAGAAACTAGCCATTAACCCCATCAGACTAACAAAGTGCTGATGGAGGTCTTCCAAAAGGGAAAAATGTGTGGCCGTTATCAAGGAGCACCAAATCATTTCAATTATTAGGCAAAATCTCAGGAAGTATGAATAGGAACAGCAAACAGCTTTAAAGAGGTGATGAATTGTGTTCCTTCAATCAACTAGATATAGAGCCGACTATCATCACCCAAAAATGTATAGGACCCATTAGGATGTACGCCACTATACATGTTTCTCTGGCTCCAACCTTCAATCATAGATACTAATATGAAAAAAGGATGGAAGACCAAAGCATGTGTTGATAGGAACAGTCGAACAGTATTAGTGCTTTAGATTATCAGGAAGTTAAATAACTTGGGTCTCTACCAAGTACAATCTGAATTTGTCGTCTTTTAACTAACAGAGAGTAGTTATCCATGTCTATGTGCATGAGAGCACATGACACATGCGCGCGCACACACACACACATAGAGAGAGAGAGAGAGAGAGAGAGAGAGAGAGAGAGAGAGAGAAACCTGATTAATGTACCACTACCTACACATGCGCGCGCACACACACACACATAGAGAGAGAGAGAGAGAGAGAGAGAGAGAGAGAGAGAGAGAAACCTGATTAATGTGAATAGTTCGCACAGCCAAACAAAAATTAACACCATGAAAGCCAGCAGCTGATCATCATAGAACTCGAACAAAAAAAATAGGATGCCTATCATGATCTGCATGTTGAACTCTAAGTTATATCTGAATGGCCTTTGAATATATAACCAGCATTCACTGACTACAAAACATACATGGAAGCAACTGGGAAACTAGCAGTCTGCTTACCGGTACAAAAACAAGGGACTCAATTACGTGCACAAAGATCAATTGAAATGTTGGAAGCCTATGCCGAGCATGATGCTGTAGCTGCACTGCACATATTTTTACAGTAGAAATATCTAAGGAAAGGAAGGCTACATCAAGCAAAATATAGACAGGAAGTAGTAGATGCTCAACGAATCAATAATTAAAAAAGCTTGTTTAGAATAGAAGATTAACAGGATATTTGTATATGAAAGTTGAGTTCTTCATACTTTGATAACAGCATGACCATATCTTTCTTCTTAGTTTTCATGTTTTGACATGTAATAAGCATTAGAATATGATTGTGATGCAGATGTATAAGGCAATATAATTTCACGGTATAGAAATGCCACTGCAGTTTATGGCATCAAATATACAAAAGAGAACCTACCCGTGAACTTCAGCATGCGCGTTTGAGTCTCTCTTAATGTAAATGAAACTGACATTGTCGTGGTAAAGAAAACAAAGAGTGACATCATGAGTACACCACACTTTGTGACAAGGTAGTCTGCAAGAAATATGAAGCAAATGTTCAAACAGGATCTAATGATATGTTGGAAAGTGCTCACAACAAGTATGTATTTGAGGTGCTCATCACAAAGCTTCATATGATCAATATACGGGCAAGTGCGAGTACCAGTATGTCAGGTGGAATTGACATAACAGTTGCACAAATTTAAATTCTGACAAAGAAAAGAAGCAACATCTAACTTTCAAGAAGTACAAATCTGTTCATTTGTAAATTAACTAGCTACAATCAGAACTTCAACACCCCTCCACTCAATTCAGTCCTAGATAGAACGGAATTGTTACACTTCATCAGCTAACAAACTATAGAAAAACAAATTGTTCGAAGTCACTAGATGGCAGATGCCATACCCTGACGTTGTTCAGGGTGAAACAACCTTGAGATGAGTATAAGGAGAAGGAACTTCCACTTTTCACAATAAAGTTCAATCAATCTCAGGAAAGGATGCAGTAGCCTACAACATAAACACATAACATGAGACTTGGAAGAGAGTAGAAAAGAAGGATAAACCTCCAAATCTCGCAGAACTTTCAGGTTGCTCATGTGCATAAGTAAGATTATAGAATTCCTTCGTTTGGTGATTATAAAGATAACCTGCACAATATTCCTTGAAGCATCAGTAAAATAAAAGGCAACAAAATAAAAGTAAGATTTGCTAAAAAGACTTGAATACTAGAACCTTCATAAATCAAGAGGTTATGGGATTCTCCCAACCCAAACATAGAGACATTTTGAAAGAATGCAGAAGTGAAAACTAACAAATACAGTTACATGCTTTAGGTCTGCTACACAGTTGGGTGGGGAGTAACCAGCTGCAGAAGAGCACTAAGAAATATTTATCAGTTTATCAAATGAAGGTATCATGAGAAGATGCCGGAAGTCAACACAAATATTTGAAGTACCAGGATAGAGGATGCTTTTTTGGACCTTATAACTATTCAGAATTACATGAATTAACAGTAAACAAAACAGAAGCTGATGTTAAGTAAAATAACCATGCCTACAGTTTCTACAGATTTTTCCGTTATGTCAGGTGACATGGTTTTTAATTTTGGAAAACCATCTAGAATTTGGTTTTGGTTTTGGATTTCAGTATTTGAAACAGACAAAAATCTCTCACACATATATTCACACAATGTTGTAGGTTTAATAAACTATACATTTCTACCTAACTCCACCTTTAGAATCTCTCCTGACCATGTGTACTACATACAACAATAACATACCTAGTGCAATTCAACTATGTGGGGTCTGGGGAGGGTAGAGTGTACGCAGACCTTACCACTACCTCGAGGAGGTAGAGACTCTTTCCGGAAGACCCTCGGCTCAAGTGCATCAAACCCAAGTAAAATAAGAAGAAAACAATGAGAAAGCACAACTGTTAATAAGAAAGGCAGTGTAAAGTCTACAAGAAACAAACAATAACAGTAGCAAAACACTGTGATAATCGAAACACAATACACAACATATGACAAGAACTACAAGGGTACGACTAGTACTACGACAGGCACTACCAAGACTAAACCTACGCACAAGAAGACAACACTCACTGCTACTAACATTCTACCATGATATGCAGCCTCCACCCTATGCACTACATGAACTTCAAAATCATCGTATTCTATGGAATTTTCTGTGTACTATATGAACTTCCAAATCTGCTAGCAGCACTTAGATCTTTAAATATCAAACTTGATACTCTTGACATATCTGTCCACTTGATTTATTTATCAAGCTTCAATTGTGCTGCCCTTGACTAGAGAAAAGTAATTGAAGAATCTAAAGGCTTCAAACTTGTAGTTTTTACACCACTAAGCTTTATGGTTAGAAATAGTCATTTCTATCATTGGAAATGTTCGAGGGGATACTTGAAGCTAGCCATGGGATATAAAGTGTTTGGGAGCTTTAAGGAAGAACACATTTAAATACACGCATCTATATTATGTAGTAGTCTTTGGACATGTATATGATCCATGGATTATACATTTATATGTAATTTTGAAGACTAGTTAGATCAAGACATTATGACTTGTAATTTATATTTGGTGACATCTTTTTGTTGTTTTGGGGTGTGTCAACCCAAGTCTTTAAATGTACTAAATATACTATTTGATTTAGAATATTCGTATGAACCATGAACTAGTTAAATTTCGTACTCGTAAGTTGGTAGTAGTTTATAATGTAAGTTGTAGTGGCATGGAATGATACATGAAAATTTTGCAAGTTATTTTCTTAAATTAATTGGAAAAGTTATTCCGCCATAATTGGAATTTTTATTTGGTTAAATCGAGATCAAATGAATTTTTAAATGCCAAAATTTTATTCTTCAACTATTTTGAATGGACCTAATGACACTACGGGTCTACTTGGAAAGTCACTTGGTCATTGGAATTGGTGTAATTACTAGGGTGGCACACTAGTAATTAGATAGCCTAGTAATTACTATGTCCCGTCTGTTCGTCACAGCGTAATTACACTATAATTACAAATGCCTTGTTTGATTACACAAGTGTAATTACAAGGTTATATTAAATTTCAAAAATAAAAGTTATTAGTCTAAAATTAAAAATTTATGTTAGACAAATAAGGATATTTACAAATAATATTAAATTAATTATTTAATAGACATATTGTCTTTTGAAAATATATTAATTGGTAAGCATATTTTCTTAACTAAAATTGTAAAAGAAAAATTAGTTTATATTTTTAAATTAGTATATTTTAATTAAATTGATCATAAAAACTAAACATACAAGTTTTATACGAACATATCAAAGGCAATGTTTGACAAAAATATAAATATTATAAATATAATGTCATAGCAAAATTATTAAAATATTTGACAAAAATAATCCATCAAATCTAAACAAAAGATAAATGGCTTATAATATAAAATATCAAGTCATATATTACTTACACAAATGAAATAAAAAATATAATGTAAGTTCTCAATTCAAAGTAAAAAATTTAACATAATATTTTATGTCAAATTTCAACATAACATACATAAATATGATTCAAAGAAAAACATAAGTTTATAACTTTATTCAACAATGAATTCAACTTTAATTTAAAAACTAAAATACGAATAAAATCATACTAATGAAAAAAATAAATATAGAATAAATAAAAACGATAATGTAAAAATTGCATTGCACCACATGAAGTAAAGAGTGAGAATGAGAAAGAAATGAAAAATAAATGTTATACATAAAAGATATTTTAAAAATATTAAAATGATAAACACAAAAAGAAATTAGAAAAATTAGAAATAAAAATAAATTAAAATAAAAAATAAAAATAGAAATAAAAGAAAGAAATTAAAAAATAAACAGTTTGTGATTACACCATGTAATTACTTGCAATTTGCAGCCTCCCCCTATGAATTGAAGAGTGTAATTACACCCTGCCAATTACACTCAATTACCTGCTGAACATGTAATTAGCTGATCAACCAAACAGGTCAAACAGTGTAATTACACCCAATTATACCAAATCCAATTACTAGGGCGACTTTCCGAATAGGCCGTACTAGAATATGATTAATATGTCTTACTTTTAAGCTTCTTATAATATTTGCAAGTATATATAAACCTTCTTTTTAAGAAGTGGCATCCTCCCAAGAGGATTGCCACAGACATTGTTGTATCGAACCGAGCGTTTGCTAGCCAAGAAATCCTATGTCCAAAAGATGCATCTTGCGTAGACAAGTGTGTTGAGGTGGATGCGTGGTCATATTAGGAACGATAAGGGTAGAAATTAGGATATCCAAAATAAGGTGGGAGTAGCCTCTGTGGTGGAGAAGATGAAGCGAGTCTGAGATAGGTTAGACATGTTAAGAGGAAATGCATAGATGCACCAATAAAGAGGTGCGAGAGGTGGGTTATAGAGGTAGGTTGAAAAAGTATTGGGGGGAGGTGAGAAGACTGGATATGATGCAACTTTAAGTTACCAAGAACAGGACCCTAGATAGGAGGGTGTGAAGAATACGTATTAGGGTAGAAGGTTAGTAGGCATTGTAGTGTTGCCTTGCTTAGGGTGGCTGGTGTTTGCGATGATACTATTTGTATTATTATAGTTCTTGTTTTTTATTTTTATCTTTGTTTATTATTGTTTTTCATAATCTATCCTAATATGTTTTTTATGGTACTTCAATTATCACATGATTTTATTGTTGTCTTGGCTACTTTTGCACTGTTCCTTGTTATTTGCTATATTCTCTTCACTGTCTCCTTTATACCAGAATTTGTTGCACTTGAGCGAGTGTCTTTCCAAACCGTCTCTCTAACTCCACAAGGTAGTGGTAAGGTCTACGTACATTCTACCCTCCCCAGACCTCACTTGTGTGATTTCACTGGGTATGTTGTTGTTGTTGTTGTTGTTGCTGCTACTCCTGCTGCTGTTGTAATATGGCCAATTTAATAGAATATAAAAATGTAACACAGAACCTCAGGATATGCTGTTACTCAAGCGAGAACAGACACACAGACAAAAGGTTGCTGAGGTCTTGAATGCTTAATACCTTCACCAGGAGAATTCAACAAACTATTCATCAAAATAGTGTCATATCCCACAAGTCTGTTTATAAGAAGCTGCTGCCACCTGGATTAAAAAAAAAGAAGAAGAAGAAGAAGCTTTCCATTTAAATATGAAGTTTTACCTAAAATAAATTATTAGAACTCAAGTGTATTAAAATCTTTAAACGTAAACTGAATTCGTAAGGGTATTTAACTTTGACCAACCAAGTCGTAATTACAAATAAAAGGGCATGCAAAAAAAAGAGGAAGTTTTGGGGTAAACGAATCTTTGCAGTTATAATTTGTTGATGAATGACTGGTGATACAGCAGAAGTAATCTCTCAGGAGTGAAAGATTTGCTAGTCAAGCAAGAAGTTGAAAGAGAAACAAGAGAAGGCAAGATAATTTACATCGTAAGTCCATGATCCTATCCCATGTTTTTTCCACCACGTCGGTGCCAAAAGAAAACAAAACAAGCTCAGAAACATTAAATGGGAAAAAAATAAAAAGATAAAACAAAGATGAGGATTCTTCAACATATGACAACCTTGATTCAAACTATTACACCACAGATTTTAGCATATGCATTCAAATGATCTTGTTTTTATTGTAAACGTTTTTATGACTTTTCTTGCAAATAAATTTTCAACTTTGTTTGATAAAACAAATGAGTAGAAAAAAGAATAAAAGGACTTGTTATATCCTATTGGCTCCTTCTGCTCATATAAGATAAGCCCTTTATTAGCAAAACCCCTTTCTACTCTTAAGGTACTTTCTTCTCCTTCTTCCTTCAAAGCCTTCACTAGGAGAGCTCTAAATGCACAAAAGTGTCATTCTCCCACTACCATCGGGACCAATTTTTTTATTTCATAAAATTGTTGGTCTCTATCTTTAGAATATAGGTTGGAATGTTGCCTTTAAGAATCAAGATGGGCCAAGCACTTAAGTTTGTTTTCATACACTAGATTTTGAATATGGGAAGAAACTCTCTCAAACTTAAGATGAGTTCTTTTTCAACATATTTTGGTTAAATGGCATTTTTGTTAGAGAATATGAGATCTTGCAAATAATGGATTTAATCTTAAGTTTTATTGGAAAAGTAGTTAGTATTCTTGAGTAGACTCTTTACCTAGAGCTCGGATGGAGGTGATTCAAAAGGCTGCAGAAAGCTAAGAGAAAGACCCACAACAACAATTTAAAAAACGACTTTCATGAGGAACAAAAAGTCTAACTTCACTGTTTACTGCCTCAAAAAATTTGCTGCAATGAAGTGCAGAGGTGCTGTCCAGATTTTCCTTTAAAAAATTTTGAATAGTTCAAGCAATTTGGACCCACGATACTCGCCATGATTTATTTTAGATACTGCGGAAACTATACTATATAAGTGCCATGTTGCTCAGACTCTTCAAAGAAACAACAGTTACATGTCGGATCCTTGAAAAGTAGTTCATTTTGAAGGATACAACATGGATGTGACATCCTATTTGGAGAGTCCAAGCAACATAGTTTAAGTGAGTGTTTGATTATGTAGTTTAAGTGAGTGTCTGATTATGTGCTTAAGGTGCAAGAGACATTTGTTCAAGTTAAGGAGAATGCTTATGGAAAATTGCTCGGTTCTTAGCTTAGAAGATATTTACATCCTTGATATTTGAGTTTTAGAAAAACTAAAGCCCCGAGGTTGCACATAAGCTTGATTTTATATTGGCTAAAGGCATAAGCGGCCCCCTGTAGTTGCACGTTTTTTCCGCTTAGACACCTCAACTTAGCCTTTTTCCTATTAGACACTTTTAGTATTCAGAACTTGAACCATTTAGACACTTCATGCTGATGTGGCAAAAATGAATAAGAGAGTGTACTACACTCGCTGATAATGTGACAAAAATAACAAATTAAATAAAAACATGTGGCATTTTAAATTAAAATAGTTATAAAATAAATTCTAAATATGAAATAATCTAAAACAAAAAAGAAAAATTTTTAAAAAATGAATTTATATTCCAAGCCTCACCTGCCCCCACCGCCGCTGCACCCCATCACCCGCAGCCTACCCCAAAAGAAAAACATAGAATTTAAATAATGATCTCCATTTTTTTGGTGAAGAAGTTGTGAGTCGCCATTTTTTCCGGCTATCAAATGAAAAGAAAAAAGAAATAAAGATTCTAATCTCAAAATCAAAAAAAAAAAGGAGTAGATGGGGTGATCTTCATTTTTTTCTGGCAAATAAGATGTGAATGATAATCTCCATTTTTTCCAACAAAGAAAGTATGGATGATGGTCTCCATTATTTCTGACAAAAGAGATGTAGATGGCGGTCTTCATTTTTTTGAAAAAAAGGCGTTGAAAAATAGTTCTATATCTAAAATATCTAAAACAATGAAAAGAAGATTAAAAAACAAAACAAAAAAAAAAGAGAGGAAATTTGTGAAAAAAAAACTTGATGGTCAATTGTGATAATGGTGGTCTGCACTTTTGAAAGAAGAGGAAAGAGAAAAACATTTTATATTACAACAACAACAACATACCCAGTGTAATCCCACAAGTGGGGTCTGGAGAGGGTAAAATGTACGCAGACCTTACCATTACCTCATAGAAGTAGAGAGGCTGTTTCCTGGAGAAAAAACGTTTTATATTATTTTTTTAATAATAAAAATAAGAGGGCCAAAAAGAAATAATGAAAAAAAAGGAAAAAAATATTAAAAATTCACTGTTCATGCGCCTCACAAGACGTTAATCACACGTTTTTGCCACATCAGCACGAAGTGTCTAAATGGTTCAAGTTCTGAATACTAAAAGTGTCTAATTAGAAAAAGGTTAAGTTGAAGTGTCTAAGCGAAAAAAAATGTGCGACTACAGGGGGCCGCTTATGCCTTTAGCCTTTTATATGCACCTTATTTTGTGAGAATAGCTTGAACCTTGGTAAAATTTGTCCTTTAATTTGTTGACTTGGTGAGTTATTGCCAGTTAGTGACTTATTCGTTTATGTTTAATTGAGAATGAATGTTTTGAGTCACTTGAAATTTTTTGATAATGTTTTGAGTCACTTGAAATTTTTTGATACCATTGAGGTTAAAATAATATAGTTGAGTTAATAATATATTAAATTGTATTGGTATCACATTAAACACTGTTGTAAGAGAAACTACCATGGCCACATATAATGATTGCTTGAGCATTTTTGAGTTCTTGTTGGGACTTTGTCCTCCTTGTGATGGTCACATTTTTACTTATATTGTCATGTCTCTTGATATTGTTTGGATCTTGCCCCATCTTGACTTTGGATTTTACATTTCATCTTATCTACGAACCTTATATGGAAAAATCACTTTCGACATGGTTCTCTATTCTTTTGATTATTGGATTTTGACTCTACTTGATTAAGATACTTTGTCCCTTCTTGTTAATCAATTACGCTTGATTGGACGGCATGTATAATTGATGGACTTTCTTGAATTAATGATGGGAAGCTTTTTTGACACTTGAGTTATGAATATTAGTATCTTACACCAATTCTTGGTTTGATATTCATTTTCTTTAGACCTCGTAATCATGTACATGATGATGATTTGATGAACTTTCACTGTGAAAGCCAACTTAATGTTTTACTTGAATTTTTAAGGGATTTTATGAGATTTTATTATGGTGAAAACATTGCCTTTTGAAACTGTTAGAATAGGAACGAAGATAGGAATAGGAAGAGTATATAGAATCCTACTTGGAAAAAAATTGTAGTATAGTGTCTTTTCCGGCGCTCGAGGTCTCTTCCAGCGACGATGATTGATACCTGGTCCGTGTGTGGCCCCAATGGGTTCCAGTTTGATTATATCAGCGGATGTGTATCATAGGACAAACATGCATCATGATTACTTGACATAGCATTGTGTCATTTGCACTTCATTTCATTTCATTTCAATGTGTTAATGTGGTTAGTTGTATGAAGTGTGATATGATGGTTAATTTCGTACTTGTACTTGTATACTTGTATTGTGGATATGGATAGTGTATGCTGGCTTTCTTGAGTGCAGATTGTGGTTTTGGAGGCTCAGTTGGAGTGGAAGGAGTACTCTGTGTTTGTTATTGTCTATTTATGTTTAGATCTTCTTGTTGGGTACCGCGTTATTTGGTTCTCAACTTGCTTCTACACTCGTGTGTAAGTTATGAGCCCGATTTCAATTGATGTTTCATTCTCCTTTCAGACCGAGCTTGAGAGAGTCTAAGAAGCAACAGCTTTTCCATTTCAGTAGACTCTTCAAGCTCCTATTTATTTACATTGTTTTTGTTCTATTTGAGAAACAATGACATTTGAGACTTATATATTTTTCATTCAAACTCAGTTGTGGTAGAGGATTGTACATGTGACACCAGTCTTGGTTGGTTTTAGCTTGTGGATTCTTTCTCTTATGGCTTACCCGTATATATTTATACTGTTACTTTCGCTTTAATTTCTGTATTATTGTGTTATATCCTGTTTAGGCGAACTTGTCTTGGGGGGTTAAAGGCAAGTGTCATTACACCCAATTTTGGATCATGACATGCAACCACCTACTTTTGTTGCTCATGGGGAGTATAGAAGCCTTGTACGTCACTCTGTAGCCTAAAACAGTCTCCTTGAGCCTAGTTTGGAAATTCAGCACAGTAATTCAAGAGTTGGGCATGACTCTTAGCAGAGGTGATCACTCTGTGTTTAATCAGCATTCCGCACGAAATCTATCTATTTATTTAGTGGTTTACATTGACAATATCGTTATCACTCCAATGATGAAGATGGAATCACTAAGTTGAAGCAACATCTTTCAGCATTTCCAAATTAAAGACCTCGATAGCCTTTAGTATTTTCTAGGTATTGAAGTTGCTCAATCTAGATCGGGTATTGTTATTTCTCAATGCAAGTTCGTCTTAGACATTCTTGAGGAGACAAAAATGATAGGATGGAGGCCCATTGACACTTCTACAAATCCGAATTTTAAACTCCTACAAGGAAAAGGGAGCCACTCAGTGATCTTAGAAGGTATAGGCGGCTGGTTGGAAACTTGAATTATCTCACAGTGAGCACACCTGACATCTCTTGCCTTGTGAGTGTCATAAGTCATTTTATGACCCCCCCCCCCCTCCTGCCTCACTAGTCATTGGGATGCAGTTGTTTGTATTTTGCAACATGTAAAGTTAGTTCCAGGTAAAGGCCTACTCTTTAAGGATCGAGGCCATGAGCTATCATCGAATATATAAACATTGATTGAGCAGGATCACCTTTCGATAGACGTTCAAAAAATATTAGTAGGAGGTAATTTGTTGTCCTAGAAAAGTAAGAAAAGCAGTGTGGTTGCTCAATCTAGCGCATAAGTAAAATATAGAGCAACGGCTATGCTTTTGAGCTAGTTTGGATCAAACAATTGCTAAGAGGACTAAAATTTGGAGAAATCAATCAGATGGCAGTTGTGTATAATAATCAAGCAACCCTACATATTGCATCAAATCTAGTATTTCATGAGAGAACTAAGCACATTGAGATTGATTGTTACTTTGTTAGAGAAAGAAAATCTCTTAGGAGAAAATTGTTACAAAATTTGGAAGTCGAGTGATCACACTTCAAATAACTTCAAATATCTTTACTAAGTTCCTAACTGGTCATCGTATCAATTACATCTACAACAAGCTCAGTACACATGACTTGTATGCACCCACTTGAAAGATATTGTCAGAATAGGAACATGAATAGTATATAGAATCCTACTAGGAAAAGGTATTATAATATAGTATCTATAAATAGTATATCAGTGTAATAATGTGGATACAACAACAACAACAACATACCCAGTGAAATCCCACAAGTGGGGTCTGGGGAGGGTATGATGTACGCAGACCTTACCACTACCTAAGTAGAGAG
>DF361560.1:20393-30936 GCA_000787875.1 Solanum virginianum | reverse complement strand
ACGTCTCTAGGTACTTTGTCATAAGCCTTCTCCAAGTCAATGAACACCATATGCAGATCCTTCTTTCTATCCCTATATTTCTCCACTAACCTCCGAACCAGATGGATAGCTTCTGTAGTCGACACAAATCAATAATATTTTTCTCTTATATTTCTCACAGAACCTTGCTGACAAGGGCCTATTTACACTAATAAATAGTGTTGATAATGTGGAGATTAGTTTCTTAGATATTTGTTAGAACAATTGAACTCTTTTCCAAATCTAATTAAGGGATTGTTAAATATTCCAAAGAAAAAAAGTAAGTTGGTCTATTTTACAATATAGGTTTTACAAAAGAAAAATGCATAACACATAAATGTGCCCTTTAATTTGGCTTCAGCTGGCATTTACGCCCTCTAATTTAATTTGGCTTCAGCTGGCATCTACGCCCTCTAAATTTAGATTTGCACAAGTAGGCACTTCAACTTGTACAAAATTGAACAGGTAGACACAATCATCTTATATGCCATCCTACATGGCAATTTTTGTGTCTATGCCCGTCTCACGTGCACTATGCCATGTAGGGACACATTGTGTCTACTTGTTCAGTTTTATACAAGTTTAAGTGTCTACGTGTGCACATTCAAAATTAAAGGTCTAGATACAAGCTAAAACCAAGTTAAAGGGCATATTTATGTATTATGCCAAAGAAAATTGGTTTTCTTTTTTTCTTTTGATACGGTAAAATGTTTTGCACTCCAAGTATTAGATTAGTTTTGCTTAGTGGAGTCCTCCCCTGGGAGGGTGGTTACACAAATGCTACAAACATCATAGTCATTTCCTGTATGATCGTAAGTTCATATCAAAGGGGCAGACTGGTGCATGAAGCATCCTGTGTTCATGCAAGATCCACGGAAGAACCAAAGTGCACATCATGAAATGAAAATTATAGAACACAAATTTATGTATTCCAGTGATACAGTTAATGAAGGGGTATGAACTGACCTGTTACCAAAGCAGGAATGCCGAGCAGAGATGCTTACGTTTATTGTGCAAATGTTATGGCTCAATCTAGCTTCCTCGGGCAGTAACAAGTAACCCTAAAAATAAATGGTAGCACTCAATAATTTACTAACAAGACAAACATTAGCACTTCATCAACTTAGGAAAAGATGCATAAATGAACACAATAAGGACCAAAAAGCAATAGTAGTACCTTCTCTTTGGTGTATAAATAATTAGGTTCAAATGCCTTGCTTCTTGTCTCAAGCCACTGCACTACCAGGCAAAATAAAGATCATAACTGTGAGAAATATTAGGAGAAGAATATCATTGAATTGTTGTCTACATTTACATTGAGACCCTATTTGTAGATAATATATTAGACTTCTTTTCCAACTAGGATACTATATATCATTCCTATTCCTATAAGTAAGATTGTAGATATTATTCTTGTTCCTAATAATATTCTAATACTCCCCCTCAAGCTCATGCATACAACCTAGCTTGTTACAAATGTAATTAATACGATGACCGATGAAGAGCTTGGTAAAATATCTGCAAGTTGATCATCCGACTTCACAAAATTGACAACCAATCTCGATGTGTTTAGTCTTCTCGTGAAATACTGAATTTGATGGATAATGCTAGTCAATTTCAATGTGCTTGGTCTTTTTATGAAATACTGAATTTGATACATAATGTCGATAAAACATAGAGTGATAAATTCCTAAAGTACAGTGTTGAACTTTCCAAACCAAGCTTGAGAAGACTGTTTTAGATCATAGAGTAACCTACACAATTGACATACAAGTCTACCTAGTGTTAAACTTTTCAAGCCAAGGTTGAGAAAACTGTTTTAGATCATAGAGTAACCTACACAATTGACATACAAGTCTACCTGACTCCCCTTGAGCAACAAAACAAGGTGGTTGCTCTCCATGCACTGGATTATTAAATATGATGGCTAAAAGTGGTCACAATTTGAGAAATAAAATTACATGGGTAGTATCGGAATGATGACACAGCCCTACTGAGAAAGAGAATTATATGGATAGGATCGTAATGATGGCACAACCCTACTGGAAAACAGAAATTATATGGGTGGGATCATATTGACGGCATGACCCTATCGCAAAAGAGAAATTGTATGGATAGGGTCGGAATGATGGCATGACCCTACGCAAATTAGATTTGATGAGTCACTGAAAAGACGAATAGAACTACGTAAATCAAATCTGAGTCACCAAAAAGACACAGTGTCGTGCAACTCAGATATGAGAAAGTGTTTCCTGGAAACCCTCATTCAAATCTGAGTCACCAAAAAGACACAGTGTCGTGCAACTCAGATATGAGAAAGTTGTTCGAAAAATTCACGGTACTACGCAAATTGAATACGAGAAGTAGTCCGGAGAGATGCACGGTGCTATACAAATCGAATTTGAGAAAGTAGTCACCGGAAAGATGGCACGGTGCTACACATGATAAACATGAAAAAGTAGTCACCGAAAAGATGGCAGTACTACACAAATTAGATATAAAAAAGTAGTCACCGGAATGATGGCACGGTGCTACACAAATACTGACAGATGTGGGGTTGACACAAAACAACCCTAGAAAGTCACCGAAAATTGACGTACGGTGACCTAATCTTTTTTTCTTTTTTTTTTGCTAACATAATCATTGGCCAGACGGGCGGCATATATGGACCATAGCCGCTCGCCGATAGCGGAAGCTCTTTGATTTTCTACCAAGACCGTAAAAGCTCTACTACCATGTGAGAAATATTGGGAGAAGAATATTATTGAATTGTTGTGTCTACATTATTAAATTGAGACCCTATTTATAGATACTATATTAGACTCCTTTTCCAAATAGGATACTATAATACATTCCTTTTCCAAGTAGGATTCCATATACTATTACTATTCCTAATCCTATTATAAGTAGGATTGTAGATATTATTCTTATTCCTATTCCTATTCTAACAATAACCAACAGAAGATAATTCAAGAAAACCACCAAGAACGGTTAAACAACTAACTCATGAATTTGATCCCTCAATAACTATAGCAGCTTCATTCAGCTCAGGCAACAAAAATAATCTTACAAGCATGCCATTGACTTACATAGTGATACATAAATATCAAGGAATCCAAAGCCGTATATAAAGATTACAGGTACTTAACAATGGATCTCACAAGCAATAGTCTTTAAAATGTAGGTCAGCCCGTGAAAACAATCCAATCAATAGATGTCCTCTCCAAACAACAGCATACCCAATGGAATCTCACAAGTGAGGTCTGGGGAAGGTAGAATGTACGCAGACCTTACCACTACCTCATAAATGTCCTCTCCAAGTCTTTGCTTAATCCTCCCCCTCTTCTCCGACCAGCGTTCTTCTTTTCCCTTTTCACTAGGTATGTTGTTACTATTGTAACAAATACAAAGTTCCTATAATTTCAAAAAGTTACGATCAAAAGAAGTGTTTTGGTTGAAAAAACATTTTACACCTGACTAAAAGGTGCTATCATGGAATCATTCTTAAGATGATAGTTTTTATAATTGTAATGGATTGTCTTTCCTTAATTAAGAACCCTTTCTCGCAAGATGTAAAGACGAGTGAAATACTAAGAAGCATTTCCTTCTTTCTTAAGTACTACATGCTATCAAAGCAATTGCTGCCCTTTGAAGTGAGTTTTCTGCCCTAGAAGAATTAGGATTCCTTTTTTACTTCAAAAAGAGGTCGAGTTTTCTCTCCTTGAAGTTGTCTGCTTCATCCAATTTTCACTTCTTTCTTTATCAAATAGATCATACCACTACCTACATTCCAGGAAATTGTGCTCCAAAAATAAGAGCTAATAAAGAGAGCAACAATTCCTTAGAAAGACATCATGATTCCTTGTGGAAAAAGGATGAATTACTAAGGCAGAAAAACAAATATCAAATTTCTACCAAGATAACTGGCAGTTCCAATTTGATGATTCCATCATCTACAATTGAGTTGCTAAAACATCTGGACAGGTATCCTACATCTTAACCAAATCCGTTTCAATCAAAGAATCTCTTTCTAGTTGCTCTGAAACAATTAGGAGATTCTTTAGAAGAAATATGGGGTTTTGCTTTTGGTGACAACATGCTTGATCCTGCTTATTTAAACAAATCAATACTTTCAAAAAGAAAGATTAGAAAATCAATTTGATCGAGCTCTTTTTTTCTCATTTGGAGTCCTATATAGCTACTCAATCAATGCGATAGTAGAGGATGATGTAATTGGAGTGAGTTGGCATAGCTTCCTGGATTTTAAAAAAATAACAACAAACAACAACATACCCACTGTAATCCCACAAGTGGGGTCTAGGGAGGGTAGAATGTATGCAAACCTTACCACTACCTCATAGACGTAGAGAGGTTGTTTCCTGGAAACCCTCATCTCAAAAACTCATAAGCAGAATAAACTAGATATGACAAAAAGGAAAGCAAAGGGAATAGAAAGGGCGACTAATAATGAAAAGCACATAACAATATGTAAATACGATAAAATTAACACACATACGATAGATAATGACATCACATGATATAAAACACGACTACCTACTCTAATTCGTGACCTCCACTCCTTTCTATCTAAGGTCATGTCCTCGGTAAAATCAAGTTTCGTCATATCCTATCTGATCAACTCCCCCCAATACTTCTTCGGTCTATCTCTACCCCTCCGTGTAGCTCCCAAAACAAAACTCTCACACCTAAAAGAAGCATCGATACTCCTTCTCTACATATGTCCAAGCCATCGCAGTCTCGCTTCCCTCATCTTATCAGCCACAGGAGCCACCTCTAGCTTCTCCCGAATGGTCTCATTCCTAATCTTATCACTCCTGCTGTGGCCACACATTCATCTCAACATCCTCATCTCTACGACATGCATCTTCTGAACAAGTGCATTTTTTATTGGCCAACAATCCACCCCACACAGCAAAGATAGTCTAACCACCATTTTGTAAAACTTACCTTTGAGTTTAGGTGGTATCCTCTTGTCACACAATACTCCCAAGGCAAGCCTCCATTTAGTCCATGCTGCCCCAATACGATGTGTGACACCATCGACAATATCGCCACTACTCTGGATGATGGACCCTAGATACTCAAAGTTTTCCCTCTTTGGGATAGGTTGAGTGGCAAGCCTCACATCAATGTCTGCTTCATCCCTCGCAACACTGAATTTACACTCTATGTATTCTATTTTGATCCTACTCAGTTTGAATCCTTTGGACTTCAAGGCGTGTCTCCAAGCCTCCAACCTATCATTAACTTTAGTCCGAGTCTCATTAGTTAGTACTATGTCATCCGCAAATAGCATACACCATAATCAATGAACACCATATGAAGGTCCTTCTTTCTTTCCCTATATTTCTCCACCCATCTCCGAACAAGATGAATTGCTTCAGTAATCGACCGTCCTGGCATGAATCCAAATTGATTCTCCGAAATAGACACTACTCTTCTCACCCTCATCTCTACCACTCTCTCCCAAACCTTCATAGTGTGACTTAGCAACTTGATACCCCTATAATTGTTACAGTTTTGAATATCCCCCTTATTCTTGTACACTGAAACCATTGTACTCCTCCATTCATCAGGCATCTTGACAGTCTTCATAATAGCACCGAACCTTCTAGTCAACCACCCTATGCCATCCTAGACCATGTTTGGATTTTAAAAAAAAAAAGTCCAAGGAAAGGTATGCAAAGTGAAGAAAGCCTCGTACAGATAGAAGCAATCCCCTAGACCTTGTCTGATAGATTCTTCATTATGTTGCTCTCTTTCAGTTACAACAACGCAATGTCGATCAAACCCTCTTTATAAGACATCAATAGGATAAACTCACTCTTCTCATTATTCATGTTGATGGCATAGTAATGATACGAGATGACAAAGAGGACATGACCGATTGAAGAAGCTATCAACAAAAAAAATATCTAGGGAAGTTGCATCATTTCTTAGGGATTGAGGTTGTTAGATTGGACCCCACTTTGTGGAATTTCACTGGGTAAGTTGTTGTTCTATTGAGGTTGCTACATTAAAAAGAGGAATTTTTATTTCTCAAAGAAAGTATATTCCAAGATATGGTGAAACTTGATCTCACCGAGAACATGACCTTAGATAGAAAATAGTGGAAGTCGCGTATTAGAATAGCAGGCTAATAGGTTAGTAGGGTTAGGTTGATGTCTGGCCTTGGGGTATAGTAGGGTAGGAGGATTAGTCGTGTCTTTATATCCTATGTTGTCATTACCCATCTTATATATGTTAATTTTATCGTATTTACATACTATCATGAGCTTATCGTTATTAGTCATTCTTTCTTTTTTCTTTTCCCTTTTTCTCCATATCTAGTTTATTCTGCTTATTGGTTTTGAGACGAGGCTCCCAGGAAATAGCCTCTCTACCTCTGTGATGTAATGATAAGGGTTGCGTACATTTCACCCTCCCTAGACCCACTTGTGGGATTCCAGTGGGTATGTTGTTGTTGTTGTTGTAAAGAAAGTATATTCCCAATCTCTTGAAAGAAATTGCTATGATAGATAGTAAGCCAGCATAATCGCTTGAAAGCAATCACAAGTTATAAATAGGGGTTACAAGTGATGAAATCTCTTGAAAGAAATTGCTATGATAGATAGTAAGCCAGCATAATCGCTTGAAAGCAATCACAAGTTATAAATAGGGGTTGGCAGGTCAATTGATAAGAAGATATTTTAGAGGTTAATTGAAAGACTCCCTCATCTCTTTCACACTAGACCAAATGTAGAATATTCAATTAGCTTTGTTGAGTCAGTTCATGCATCATCTTGAAGATCCTGATATGTAAGTTGTCTTTCAAGTTTAGTAGTACCTGAAGTGGACTCCAGGAAAAGGTTTGCAAGCTTTTACTGGTGCGGATTGCACTTGATCTTTAAATGATAAAAGACCTTATCCAGTTATCATACACTCGGAAGAGGGAACCTAGTTACTTGAAGAAGTAAAAAGCAAAGTGTAGTTGCAAGATCAAGTGAGGATGCATAATATGGAGTTATGGCCTAGTGTCACGGACTTAAATTTTCACTAAGACTTCCGCGCGGCACTTGTCAACTTGCTCACGAATCTTTCACAATCCTACAAGCACAAGTAAGCCTATTTATCCTGATCAATAAGGGAACGCTAGATATGAGAAGACAACTGAGCTTTTTAGAAAGAAGACTTGTATTACTTATGGAAGATTGCTTACAATTTCTGGATGGTTGGCAAAGTGAATGACACCCTTTATTTATACTACCTACTTGGGATCAAAAGTATAATTAATATTTACTATACAAGTCCCTCACTATTACACTTTACTCCCTACTCTAGAACACTCCACAAGTCTAGAGAACTCTAAGGACTTTCAAGTTTTATCTACAAGATTCTAGAGCCTTCCATAAACCCCTCCAAGACTCTAGATTCTTCCCCCTCCAAGATAATCAAGTGGCGGATCATGACATTCTCCCTTACCTGATGTGGCGACAACCGCGGCGCACTACGTTGTGGGAATTCCAGCACTTTATCCTTGAACTGGCACAAGTCTTTGTATCTTTCCCATATGGCCTCTTCGAGAGATTGTCCCTTCCAATGTAAAGGAACATAGCAATGGCAAGCTGTCCCCATTTCCGCCTGGCTTGGTAGTCTATGATAGCCTCAATGTCTTAGTCATGAGAGGCGGTGACTATGATAGGCACCCGACTCAGACTGTCCTCGGCTAGGATCATCCTTGTCCTCATGGTATGGCTTGAGGACATTGGAATGGAAGACAGGATGTGAATCTTTAGAGATGGTGGTAGCTCCAACCTGTAAGAGATCTTGCCTACCTTGGCAACGATCCTAACGAGCTCTCGTACTTTCGTACCAAGTTTAGGGCAGGCCCCGTAATGCCTTGAACTTTCTTGGGTTAAACTTTACCAAGACCAAGTCTCCAACCTTATAGTCTGTGAGACGATGCTTGCAGTCGGCAAACTTCTTCATCTTCCTTGCTGCCTTGTCTAAGTATGACTTGGCAGTGTCCAGCTGCTCTTCAAAACCTTTGGCCATATATATGCCCCCAAACTCTTGCCTCGAACGTGGCCAGTAGTGAATGTGGAGTTTGTGGTTGTTGGCTTGTGGCTAATTCGAATGGCGTCTTCTCGGTGGCTTTGCTCCTTTGCAAGTTGTATGAGAATTGTGCTACATCCAGCAACTTTGTTCAATCCTTCTAGTGAGAGCTCACGAAGTGCCTAAGATAGCACTCTAATAGGGCATTGACCCTTCTCGTTTGGCCGTTCGTTTGTGGGTGGAAATTGGTGGAGAAGTGTAAGTCTGTGCCAAGGATTTCGAATAATTCTCTCTTAGAAGTTTCTAGTGAAATGTGGGTTTGGATTACTTATGATGTGCCTCGGCAGTTGCTAATACTTTATCATGTTCTTGAAGAATAGTTGGGCAGCCTCCTTGGGAGTACAACTTTTTGTGACGGGCATGAAGCTGGTATATTTTGAGAATTTGTCCACCACAACCATTATATGTCCCATATCTTTCGGGCTTTGGTAGACAAGTGATGAATTCCATAGTGATGCTTTCTCATGGACGCTCTGCTACTGGCAATGGCTCCAAAAGTCCTCCAAGTTGGCACTGTTCTGTCTTGTCTTGTCGGCATACAAGACATGTTTGCACATAGCACTCTATATCGTCCCGCATTTGCGGCCAATAGTATATAGCCTCGATCAGAGCCCTCATGCGGCGTTGCCCAAGGTGTCCAGCCCATAGCATGTCATGACTTTCCTTCATAATTTGTTGCCTAATGTTCCCGTACTTTGGCACATAAATCCTTTGACCAGTGGTAAGTAAGAGTCCGTCTTCTATCCAGAAGTGCCTAGTCTTGCCTTGTGATGCTCTATGAGTTTCTTTGCTTCGGGATCATACTGCAAGCCATCCTTGATAGCATCTCGGATGTCACAGGGGGCTGTAGTGATGGCAGCCAGCTCAGACTTCCTACTCAATGCATCTACTATGACATTGCTATTTCCCGACTTATATTCCAGCTCGTAGTCAAATTCAGTAAGGAAATCCTGCCACCTAACCTACTTCAGAGTGAGCTACTTTTGTGCCTGAAAGTAGCTACTGGCCACGTTCTCGATCTTAAACACGAACTTGGACCCAAGTAATGCCTCCATGTGTGCAGGCAATGCACAATAGTGGTCATCTCCTTCTCTTGCACCGTGTACCACCATTCTGTTTCATTCAACTTGCAGCTCTCGAACGCAATAGGGTGTCTATCCTGCATTACCTCACCCCCAATAGCATAGTCTGAGGCGTCTTTGTGCACCTCAAATTTATTGGAGTAGTCTAGTAGTGTTAGGACCGGCTCTTCTGACACAGCAGCTTTTAGACCTTCAAACGCCTTTTGGCACTCCTTGCTCCAAACCCATGGCTTATTTTTGTTTAACAACTCTGTTAGTGAAGCAGCTTTGGCGGAGTAGCCACCTATGAATCGACAATAGTAGTTAGCAAGCCCAAGGAATGATCTAAGCTTTATTACCTTTCTGAGTGCCTCTTATTCCTTAATGGCCCGCACCTTGGCCTCATCTATGCGCAGCTGGCCTTAACTTATGATATGCCCCAGGAAGTACACTTCATGTTGCGCGAACTCGCACTTCTCCTGCTTGATGTATAATTCATTCTCCCATAGGACGTGGAGCACCTTCTTCAAATGTTCCACGTGTTTCTCTAAGGTGTTGTTATAGATGACTATATCATCCAGGTACACCACAAACTCATCCAAGTAGGGATGACAAATTTTATTCTTCAATGTGCACAAGTCGGCGGGTGCATTGGTTAAGCCGAAGGGCATCACCAACCACTCGTATGCTCCATATCTCGTCACGCATGTTGTCTTCGGTTCATCCCCTTCTGCTATCCGTACCTGGTAATAGCCCTTCTAGAGATCCATCTTGGTGAAATACTTTGCCTGTCGAAGCCTGTCAAATAGGTTGGCGATAAGCGGGGCGGAATACTTATTTTTCACTGTCACCTTGTTAAGCGCCCAATAGTCTAGCATAGGCACAATGATCCATCTTTCTTCTTTTGAAATAGCACCAGCGCTCCATAGGTGCTTTGGATGGACGAATATGGCCAGCTTCAAGGAGCTCCCTCAGCTGCTTCCTTAGCTCATCCAGTTCGAGTGGTGCCATGCGGTATGGTGGATAGGCAGGTGGCCTGGCTTTTGGCTCAAGTTCAATCTTGTGGTCTACCTCCCGCCTTGGAGGCAAGTGTCTCGACAGCTCTTCAGGCATATTCTAGCACCCTCTCTATGCAAGGCGGCAAGGTCTGTTCGACATAATCTTATTCACCAAAACTCGTGATGGTGGCCAAGAATGTCGGCTCCCCTTTCTTCGAGCCCTTCACGATCTGCATGGCCGATAAGTGGGCTAGGCCTTCCGACTTCGGTACCTTGACTAGAGGCACCATGCAAGACCCGTCTCGTTTCATGACAAGTAGTTGTTAAGATAGGGGTCGAGCATTGTGTGGC
>DF361560.1:0-20355 GCA_000787875.1 Solanum virginianum | reverse complement strand
CTAGAATACTCCACAAGTCTAGATAGGGGTCGATCATTGTGTGGCACCTTTGGAAGAATTCTTGCCCAAGAATGATATCAAATATGTCCGGGGGCAATGGTAAAGATAGTCTTACCTCGCTACTTGCTTAATGTGATGTCTACTATATGATCTACTCCACACAGGAGTTGGCAGGCATTAACTGTCTTAAGGCGTGTGTCACTTGGACCGTAGCTTAGCCCCAACTTTGCTGCCGCTGACTTGGTCATGATGTTCGCCTCCGCTCCTAGTCTACCATGGCGCGGGATGGTTTGCCATTTATGACCATGCCCACATACTACGTTGGGTAGTTCTCCCACTTCCCTAGTTGATTGGCGATGGTACCGCATAATCCAATCATGCCCACTTGGGTGGTGCCCAAGCTTTGCCCTTGGTCTCGCGTCTCCTTCTCCTTGTGCTCCCGCAGTATGGCACTAAGGTTTTTCATTTGCGGGCACCTAGTATAGTCATGTGGGCCTCCGCATATGTAGTAGCCGCTTCCTTTCGATGACTGCTCCTTCTCAGCATAGCCCCGACGCCCGAACTTCTTGCCATCGACTCTATCCCGACTCTTGGGAGGGTGTTGCTCCTTGCTTTTGCCACGATCTCCCTCACCTTTGGCATGACTACTCTTGCTTTCTTTGCCTTGCTCTTGTCATGCTTGAAGTCGATCAGGGCTTTCGCTTGGGCGATGGCCTCATCGATGGTGGTCACCTATCTGCGCTCTAACTTCATCCTGGCCCAATTTTGTAGGTAGTCTATGAAGTGGAACATCATATCTTCATCAGTGAGGTTGGGGATTTGGAGCGTCAGGGTAGTGAATTCCTTCACATACGCCCTTATGATACCAGTCTGCTTTAGCTCCCTGAACTTACGCTTCGCCTCATAGATAACGTTGTTTGGGAAAAAAGCCTTCTTGAACTCGTTCCCGAACTGTTCCCATGTACTGATGGTGCATAGCCCCTTCCCTATCTCCGACTCCTTGCGCTTACACCATAACATGGCCATCTCCATCAAGTACAACACGACTGTGTTGATCTTGGTCTCATCATTCTTCGTCTTGTTCCACTTGAAGTAGTTCTCCAAATGCCATAGGAAATTCTCCACCTCTTGCGCGTCACGAGCACCTTTGATCACAGGTGGCTTAGGAGCCTCGATCCTCTCCTCCCTTTCTCCAGTTGACATAGCATATCTCCCTTCCTCCATGCCTTCTTCAAGTGTCCTTACCCTGGCACTTATGGCCTCCATCTTGCTTAGTGCATCCATGAGCCGACACTCCAAGGAAGTGAGAGTTTCTTTCACCTCATACTCAGTAGCCTTACGCCCGCCCAATTCCTTCCGGATGTTAACGTTCTCCTCAAGGGTGAACTCCTCCAAGGTCTTGAATTTGCCATCGAACTAATTCAAGCGTTTGCCTAGGATCTCCACCGCTTGTTTGGCAGCATCCACTCTTGTGATGCACTCCATGCCGAGCATGACGTCTACGGGTTCCTCACCTTGTTCATCGTCACTTTAGTGGCCAAGAGTGAGTGGAATGTTAGGACATCGCTTGGTGTAGGTTCAATTGGCACCTCCTCATTTCTCTTAGAGTTCTTCTTGCCCTTGCGTGATTTCTTTCCAACATCCTACCTAACGTTGGCGGCTTTAGTGGCATAAAGTCTTCCTCACTTGCCATATTCCCTAAGTAGAAACCTGCTCTGATACCACGCTGTCATAGACTTAAGACTTTCACTAAGACTTCCGTGCAGCACTTGTCAACTTGCTCACGAATCTTTCACAATCTTACAAGCACAAGTAAGCCTATTTATCTTGATTGCTAAGGGAACGCTAGACATGAGAAGGCAACAAAGTTTTTTTTAGAAGGAAGACTTATATTGCTTATGGAAGATTACTTGCAATTTCTGGATAGTCGGTAAAGTGAATGACCCCTCTATTTATACTACCTACCTGGGGTCAAAGTATAATTAATATTTACTATACAAGTCCCTCACTATTTACACTTTAATCCCTATTCTAGAATACTCCACAAGTCTAGAGAATTCTAAGGACTTTCAAGTTCTACCTACAAGATTCTAGAGCCTTCCATAAACCCCTCCAAGACTCTAGATTCTTCCCCCTCTAAGATAATCAAGTGGCGGGTCATGACACTCAGTGAGCATCTTTGGCCACAAAAGCTACGGGGAAGAATTGAGATTGTCTGGAAAAGGAAGGTTTTGCACTGGAACAACAAAGATGTAATTAGTATAACTCAGAATCATGTTCAACATGACCCAACAAAACATATCAAAATTGATAGGCACTTTATTAAAGAGAAAGTTGGACAAGAGGGAGTTGCTCGAATGGTAAGCACTCCGCACTTCCAATCGTAAGGTTGTCAGTTCGAATCACCAAGGGAGCAAAAAGGTGGGAGCACCATTAAGATAATATGGAAGATGATACTAATGAGGGAAATAAAAAATATTTTAATAGGATATCAACTACCTACTGATCTCTAAGAGCTAAATGCCTATGTATCTGTATAGCTATTTTTATTTGTCCCCTATAGATTTCCCAGATACCTTTTTGAACTTTGATAGCATGAATGACAAATACATGAACAAAGAAACTAAAAAATGATTAGGATAAAGTGAAATATCGATTATTAAGTGTCGTCTCTTCAGAAGAAGTTCATTGACAAGGTAAAGTATGTCTTAGTACCTTGATGACGACACTGAAGAGCACATTAACCAAGGTGAAGCACTCAATACGTTTTGAGCCTCTTTTCAGGGCTTAAGTGCGCTTTAACCGCGTCTTTGATAACACTGTTTGCAAGTGGGGCACGAGCTACATCTTTGCTCTCACTTGACAACTTGAGAGGGAGTGTTGATTGTGTTAACTAATTAGCATGATTTTAGGAGACTTTACTTTTCCTTTTTCTAGAGTAATTATAGAATTATGTATTTCCTTTTTATTGTAATTGATTGACTTTCTTCAACTGAATAGGATTCACTTGTATAATACCTCTTCTCGTAGAATGCAAAGACATATTGAAATACAAAAGTCTTCTATTCTTGCTCATTTTCTACATATCATCCATAAAAGGAGCAGCTAAATACCAACTCAGTGACCTTTTTTGGCCTCCAATATTGGGAATAAATGACATAAAAAGAAACTGCATTTTTCCTTTACTAAGATTAGCTCACTATACAGTTGCCGATACTGCATAGAATAATTCTAAGTTAGATAGATACCAGCATAAGAGTTTAGCCTGTCCAAGTGAAGTGTCCTGAGCAACTTAGGAATGTCAATATGTAGATGTATACCAGCAATATCCTGCACATAGAACTTTAATCTGAGAACCACGTTAAAGCAGCAACAGAATGTGCTTGTCTCTTAAATTTACAAGGAAAAACTGAAAAGAAACCAAATGTGCATTTGCTAATTAAATTTGACTAACAAACCTAACAGCTCATAATTAGATATGGGTAGAAACAAAATTGATAGTGAAAGCATCCAAGTTGGATGCCACCTATATATAAGAGTGTACAGAATAAGCAATGCATCATTGCTTTTGAAACAATATCAGGTATTTAGAATCTAACAACACAATGTAACAAGCCCAAAAATTACCATAAATATGATCAGCAAAGTAAACCCTATGTTAGATGTTCTTATCAGACAGTAATCATAGAACTCAAACAAAACTTCCACATTCATACGAACATAGGGCAAACATTGGCACTAGTCTGCAATTCAATTAATGACCTGCCACAATCCAGAACCTAAATGTGCAGAAGAGAGCAACCTAAACTGAAAGATGAAACAAAGCAATCATATCTTTATAATGTGAACAAATATATTCAAACTTCAAAATCTTTTATGCAAATGCATATTTCATCAAGAATTCAACTTATATCGCAGGTTAAATATTTTGTGACTGAAAGGACCACATAACACCTATCTCTTCAGTTCCATAAGTATAACTAACAAACACAATAAACCTTCCATGTAGAATTTTAATAAATTGGGAGAAATATAATAGCTATCACCTTCTTTTATACATACTGTAGCCCTTCAAAAAATAAGCACAGAGCATAAAACTGCAATGTTATAGGGCAATGAGAAACATCATTAAACATCTGGGTAGTAGAAGTAGGCGGGTATATAATGATCAGATTCAGTTTCTTAATTAACTGCCTTCAAGAGGTAACTATACCTAGTCTACCAAGTACAAAATCAACAGTGTTTCCTCGTCATAGGCCAGGTAAAATATGTCCGGTGGTAGAAATAGCAGGTTCAATGGAAAAAAGTTGCACGTGAAGCAATAATTACATGGGAAATCTACAAGTAAGCTAGACTTCCTAAGTGTATTGCTAGTCTGTTAAATGGGATAACATCACAATCTAGGACTAAGACCACTCAGTATGACCTAGGATCTTCATTTGCATCAAAGAACACTAATAAAAGATGGCATAATTTGAAGCACAACAAAATGTTAATACTTTATAATAAGGTTCACTTTGCCGTTCCTCAAATAAGGGAATCGCATAATTTGCCAAAATAAAGTATCAAAGAAGATGCACAGAATTCTTCCGAGCTAGTTTATACTTATCCAAACTTACCCATAATCCTCCTAGGACTCGCTTGGAAACTCTCCAAATGAAAGACAAACGCCCATGCCATTTTTTGCCAATTCGAATTATAGCTGCTTTTAGTGATTCCTTCGGCGAAATGAAAAATCGTGCACGTGAAACTTCCTTACTGATTTTAGGGACCACATCATCACCCACAGACTCACTGTTTGTTGAACTTCCCAATGAATACTCAGAGGAGTCACTGTTCAAATATAATAGAGATGCACTACTCTTTGCTCCATCACTTAACCAGTCCAACCATGGTTTTGTAGCAGCAGTAACTGAACTATCTTCATTCGCATGTTTCAGGTTCTCATTAATCGGTTCTTCATTGGCAATATTTACTACATCATAGTTGGTTTGATTCTGTGACCACAAGCCAGCACTAGTTATCTGTAGGAGAAAACAGAATCAGCTGAATCTTATAATATAATAACTGGCACATGTAAGTGTTCAGAAATTTACTAAAAAACCATAACAGCTAGCAGCTATAATAATGCAGTTGATGTACAAGATCAAGCTATAACAGATTCATGAAAATGCTAAATGTTCTATGAGAACTCATCCTTCGATATCAGTCAACTCAGTTTAGCATCTATATTATCTTTGAACCAGGCCCTTTTTTCCATTGTTCATATTTCTATCATTTTTTTTCAAATAATTTGTTGAACATTTTTTTTTTTGAGAAAGGTAACATATATCGGCGGCACAAAGGATGCATAGCATATTCACATTCAAAAGAAGAAAAAAAGATCTCCTTGGTCTTTTTTTTTTTTGATTTGCACCGGGTGTCCGAGACTCTTAGAGCCCCGACTAATCCCAGGGGTACACAGGCCCTCGGCAAGGAGGTTCCCGCAAGTGCACCACGGTTAATTCAGGTTTTTACCTCGTCTGATGGCCCTCAGAAATTGTTTGCACCCAGTGGGTTTCGATCTTGAGACCTTGAAAGGGAGTAAACCCCAAGGCTCAAGTCTATTACCACTAGGCCAACCTCTGAGGGTTAAAAAGATCTCCTTGGTCTTCCTACAGTTTGTTGCACTGCCCACAATTTCTTTTGCTAAGAAATGATGTGAACTAGCTCCAATAAGGCAAAAATGCAAAAGAAAAAATAACCAAAAAACATAGCTTCTTAAGATGCCTAAGTGAATCATTCAGCTGTAAAATTTCTAACGTCCTTTTTATGGTTTTTTGGATGACAGTAGCATCATGGCCAACTAGCGCACCTCGACTAATCCACCCATACTTGTTACACACCACCAACACATGTACTAGACAACTCTGCTAACCTAGGTATGGACAGATGAAAAGAAATCACCTAATGTTGTCTCTGCCCTCTGCAAAGGTTTGAATCTAGGCTCCTTACGTTGTTACTCCAACTCTTCAATCATAAGCAATAGATTCCTAGGCACCTTAAAAACCACCTAATGTTGTCTCTGCCCTCTGCAAAGGTTTGAATCTAGGCTCCTTACGTTGTTACTCCAACTCTTCAATCATAAGCAATAGATTCCTAGGCATGTACTTAACTCGTCAAATGAGCCACCTTAAAAAATGCAAGCTTATCAACATTACCATTCTTTTAAAAAAAAAGTGCAAGTTTATACGTAATGGTACACGGTGCTATGACACGATGCTATGCAAATCAAATATGAAAAAAAATCATCGGAAAGATGGCATAGTGTTATACAAATTAGATATAAGAAAGTAGTCACCGAAAAGATGGCACAATGTTACTCAAACACTGACGGATATGGGGTTGATAGAAAACAACCCTAGAAAGTCACCGAAAGTTGACCATGATGACTTGTCTAACTGAGTTTTCTTCTCCTAAATATATAATTGGCCCTACTTTTGTTATCATAACCATTGGCCAGACGGGCAACATATATGATCATTGCCGCCCACCGACAGCAAAAGCTCTTTGATTCTCTACCAGGATTATGGAAGCTCTGGTACCATGTGAGAAACATAGGAGAAGAATATTATTGAATTGTGTATCTACATTATTACGTTAAGACCCGATTTATAGATACTAAATTAGATTTCTTTTCCAACTAGGACACTACATTAGAATCCTTTTTCAACTAGGATTCTATATACTATTCTTGTTCCTATTGTAACACTTCCAATATGATCCTACAGTGACTTTTCTTTGCTTGCGTCCAGGCTAAAAACTTTTCAACTAGGGCTATTACTTCCAAACCCAAAATATAAACACACAAAACACTGAAGACTTTTTTTGAGCTTTAACTTTTCTTTCAACAACCCAAAACCTAAATGAATCAAAAATTATTGTTGTGAAAATAAAAAGTTACAAGTTTTGCAGTAACCGAAAATGAGATCACTGACCTTGATTTGAATAAGTTGTGCATCTGAGATGTTCACTCTAGACAGCTCACTTGAACAGCCAGGCTAAACACAATAGATTATAATTTAGACAAGAAAAAAAAAATATAGTCATTACTTATAAATTTTACATGGAAAGGAAATGAAACCCCCACCCCCAACAACCCCAGCATCCAGAATGAGGAGAAACCTAGATAGAAGCATTAAGAGAGTCGGTCAATCCAAAATTGATAGCTGAAGAACAAGTTGTTGTTAATTTTTTTTTTACAAAGGATAACGTAAATAATTTTATTAATTATGACACAAGTAGTATACCAAAAAGAAATATGATTCTCAACAAACAATACCCACTACTTCCTGAAATATACATAATCATTCTCCAATCAAATATTTATCTCCTCGGTACATTCCGCTCTTACTTCGACCTAACTGTAGATTGTCTCACTCACCGTGCTCGTTGCCACTGGATTATATAGGACCAAACATTTTTTCCCAAAGAATATTTATTAAAAAAGCTAACAAAGAAAATTGTAGTAGTTAGAAAGACCTGTTGAACGTAATTGGCGTGCATAACAACGAGAATACAGAAGAGAGTGACGGCCATGAAGAGATACAAATACTCGAGAAAAGCCCTGATCCTGGGCGTCAACATCTGAGCAAATCGTTCTTGAACCCGTATAAACGTCTGCTCTGGATCCATCTATACAAAAAACTATGATTTGGGTCTTCGTATAAACGTCAGCTCTGCAGAATCAACCTTGTCATATCAATGGGGATTATGGCTCGGTCTTCTTTTTTTCTTGCTTTTTCCCTAATTCAATACAATTGTGAGGGCTTCAAATACTCTTACTTGGAAACCATCGTCAAAGTTCAAAGTTGGGATGCTCAAACGGATGAGGAAGTCAAATTTTTTTACAATATATAAATATGTTTAAATTTTTATATTATTACTTACTACATCATATATCATACATAATTAACTAGTTACCAAAGCCCTATCAGGACCTAATAGAAATTATTTTTTAATCTCAATTTATATAATATGATAGATTTTTTATATATAATTTTAAAAATATTATAAAATTATAATTAAAGCAGCTAAAAAATATTATGAAATAGTTAAAACAAACGCATTAACATGTAGCTGCCGTAAAAAGATTAAATTAAAAAGTGTAGAATATTTTTTATTAAGCCCACATAATAAAGGAAAAAAAGCAAACAGAGAAATTACAAATATACCCTCAAGCTGTTTTAGCAGCCACATGATCTGCTTGAGCAACTTAGGATAAAATAATTACGAAGAATGACTTTAAAAATATTATATATTACTATTTTCAAATAATATATACAAAAGGTTGAGAAATAATTCAAAAAATTCATTAAATAGAGATAAATAAAGTTATCGACCTGCTTGAGCAATTTAGGATAAAATAATTACGAACAATGACTTAAAATATTATATATTACTATTTTCAAATAACATACACAAAAAGTTGAGAAATAATTCAAAAAATTCATTAAATGGAGATAAATAAGTTCTTAAAATTTCTTTGCAGCTATTAAGAGTCGGACACGAGACCTCTAACTCACCAAATAACACCTTAACCACTAGGGCAAATCAACTATTTGCTTAGTCTTCCACAAAAAGTCAAGATAGTTGCCATGAAACAAGCACCTCGCTGTGGCTTCTAAATAGGAGAATATTAAAAATTTGATTGATTTTCAAATTTTCATATGTGTTTAGAAAAAGTAACATATGTTCTGTATTTAAAACACATATTATAAATTTGATTGGCTCTAAAAATTTCATACGAAGTACGTAAAAAATTATATTAAAAATATTATAAATCACAATAATTAACAGTTTGAATTATTAAAACACCACATAAAATTTGGTTGACTCTCCTGAGTCCATTCGTGTTACATAAATTAAGGATACTGTATCTATAAGTGTCGATGTTTTACTTTTTAAAACAATTTTGAGTCCTTTCATAATTTGTTCATTGATTAAATTTTTTGTGACTTGTGTCATATTGGACAACATGTTTTTGTTATTGTCATGCAGGATTGTTCACGGCTTGGATAAAAGTTGATCCAAATTGAAAAATTGAATCAAATTGACATTATTTGGATTTGGTTAGGATGAGTTTTACATTTTAGAAATTAATAATATTTTATTTGATAACTGAACTAAATTGATAATTATATACATGTATTTTATGATAATACATACATAACATACTATTTTTTATGAAAACTTTTGAATATATTATCTACATTTCATCAAAATTATAATTTATTTATGAAAGTAAAAACACCCAAGACGAGAGCATTTATTATATTGATTTCATATATATGAGTGTCTATGACAGTTCATAAACAATTGATCTTTTAAAAATCAATATAACGTTATGCAGATTGTCACACCCCAAATCTAAATAAGGCAAACGAGTACCACATGAACATATATGTTATGCAAATAATCTATGGCAAATATTATATCAAGGAATTGTGTATTGATGGCAACTGAAAAAGGTTCTACATATTACCGACCAATACAAAAGCAAAATCATATTCCATTGGCACATTATTATCATATTAGTTAGTTTATGGTAAGGTTTGCCCCTTACCAACTAGAACACAAAGCATTTTGATAAATAAAGAAATTAAATTTTAATATACAGTTAGATGACAAGAAAAGAATGTGTAATGACCTCCATGGTCATTTTTGTGCTTTTGTGTATTTTCATTGTTTAGGCCCTTCCCATAGTCTCTTTATAGCTTCAGTGTGGTATTTAGATAGGTGCCACACGTTTTCTAGGTGATTGAGGCGTTTGGTATGATTTTTTCATTTTTTAGGCTTTAAAGTGAAAGGAGTTTACTTTAGTCAACATCTAGAGATTCGGATGTCGTATTAGAATTTTGATAGTATTATCAACTCTGGAAAGTCCACTTTAGTTTAGGATAATGATTGGTTTGAATCTCGGGTTATCTTTTAAATTTATGTGATTGAGTGTTTTAACCTTAAAGTTTTTGCCACTTTTAACTTTTGTCAATATTTTGGATAAACGCACTTTGATAAAATTTTCTTCAGTGAGGATAATTAGTTCCGGAATGCTGAGTTTGGTCTAGAATGACCTTTGGTTCAGTTCTCAAGGTGTTCGAAATGAACTTTTGGTCTCTATGCGTTTTATTTGTTCATTCATTGAAAGAGTTATCTTTGGTCAGTATTTTAACAAGACGACCTTCGTTGGCTATTTTGTTGATTTCATCAAGTCTAGAAATCATTTTCATTTGGGTAGCTTAGTTTGGAAAATCAGACTTGCTGCACCATAGGTTGAAACCCCAAATTTTCTCTGTTTCAGTTGAGAGCATTTGGGTAATAATCCTATGCCAATATAGATGAACAATTTCACGTTTTTCAGCTATTTTATGCCCTAGAACTCAAAGAAATACTCTCAAATATCCTTTCCAATCTTCTTAAATCTTCCATTCAATCTTAAGCTTTTTCAAGAACTTTTTTTTGAATTCAAGAAACCAAGTGAAGCCCAAGTTTTCTTTAAGTTTGTTTCAAGTAAATCTCAAGTTTAAGGTATGTGGGTCTTCCATCCATGGGTCCTTCCACCCATGGAGCCCTAAAATTATTTTTATCAAATTTCTTGATTCTAATGACTAATTCTTTATAGGTATCTTCTACTATCACTCCCTTGCATGAAATATGTTAGGAATTTGTTGGTTATTGATCTATTGATTCATGGGTTCCTACTAATGATTGAGATTATGATATGCTTATTACCTTTAAGCTTTCTAAACTATGGCATCTTGAAAGACATGAAATATTATGAACTTTTGAATGGTTTTCATGACACCCAAATTAGGGTTTTGCAAGTATGTTGATGGGTGTTAATGTTGAAAGGAAATTAAGCATGCTATGAGCTCATGAGAATGTTATGAATGGTATGAATCCCTTTATTTGATATTATGATGTTATAGTTTAATGAGGTAGTTTATGATATTCAAAGTGATAAATATTTTAATACCATGAGACACTATAAAATTGAGAATTGTATGAAATGAATTTCATGTTTCCACATCTATGTTTTGAAAGTTGATATGTACGATTGTGATAGGTTGTTTAAGAATGATTTAAATTGATGATATTCACTATATATCTTGAAGTATGATTTCTAAATAATGAGGAATGAAGGCTTATGAGACATTCTATGTTTATTATTGACTTATGAAAAGTATTCCTATAAATGAATGTTGATGGTAGAGGATCTCTCATCTATTTAATGAATGAATATATTATAGTGGAGGATCTCCCATCTAAGGAATGATTAAGGAGATATCTTATGACTTTGACTTTATGATATCAATGGGTAAGGAATTGGATAAATTGCCCTCCCACATGACTTGGAATGATTTAATGATATGATACTATGACTTATGATTTTTCTACTCTTGTGAGAGCTCTACCTAGCATTGAGTGGACTAGAGGCGAATACCCAAGTCCCAAAATTATGTGTCATCATACGTAAAGGGATTAGAGGCAATTACCTAAATTTTTAAGTGGCCAGTACCCTAATGATAAGGGCTTGAGTGTACCCTAGTCCTAGGGCTTGAGGTGAGTACCCAAGTCCAAGAACTAGAAGCGAGTACCCGATTCACACATGGCTTAGTGGATCTACTTAGGCATTAGGAGGTTCACCTTGGCGAAGTGACTTCCCTCTTTCTTCTAGTGTAAGGGAAACATCGAAACTCCATGGATTAACTCACATGGTTTATTCGATTATGGTGTCTCTCACTATGTTTTATGAACTCCCCAAGACTTATGGCATATGTCACTTTCTTATTTATGATTTTCTTATATATTCTCTGGATGCCTTCATGTCCCCATGATATCCTCTTATGATGATTTATGATGGTTCCTTTTTATTATATCCAAATATGCTTACTACAATTGATGGTGTTTTGAATTCATATACCTCATCATTTTACAAACTCAAATGATTTTCTCACATATGTTTATGGTCCCATGATATTACAAATGGTGTTACTCATAAATTTATATGACTCTCTCTTTTCAAGTATGCACAGTGTTCTTCTTTATGATTATTAATTGCTCACTTATAATAAGATGGTTCTTCCCTTGAAGTAGATGCTTTGCTATTCCTAAAAGGTATTATGAGTTTACTTATGCATGATGATATATGTTCCTTATTATTCCAAGTTTAAATGTTTTATCATGAAATCAATTAAGTGTGTATTTCTTACTTTTCATATGTATTATCCTATGTTGCATGGCTTAAGAAATATTTTAAATGATTATATTGTTGCTATTTTATGGTTTATGATTTGTTGCATTGCATGCCCATATACTAGTACATTCAAAGTATTAACGCATCTTTTTTTCCCACATGATTTAACCATGTAGGGACCAAAGCACTTATTCATCCTCCTCCACTTAGCTAGTTGGCTTGCTTGAAGATTGCTATTGGTGAGTCCTCCATTTCAAGGACAACAACCACTTTCTTTTTACGCTATATCAAAGACTTAGTTACTTTTGAACATCTACTTTTGAGGGTGAGCCTGGGAGATGTCTTGACCCCCGTCCCACTCATGTTAGAGGTGTTGTTAGATATATCTAATAAAGTTGACTCTTAAGATGTGATGTGTTGTCAAAATACAGCGCATTTCATATCTAAAACTTAGGAGTTTATGCGTTCTCAATGCGACTTTTATGATTTTTATGTATTTTATGTGTGTTTTTGCAGGGAAAGCAGGTTAACACAATTTTGGGAAAAGTTGCAGGTTTTGCTAATTTTTTAGGACATACGAGATCTTCTACGAGTCGTAGAGGTGATCCTATAGAGATTTCCAGTGCTTAAAGTACAAGATCTGATAACTTGAAGGTCAGCCACGTGAAACCTAGTTACGACCCGTAGTACCTTCTACGAGTCGTAAAGGGATGTCCTGTAGTGATTTCCAATGTTGATTGAACTTGGACCAAGAAAGATAGTTGAAGACTATGAGAGGTTAATACGATTCGTAGAGCAGACTACGACTCATAATGGTGTTCCATATCAGTGAATTCCAAGATTGAAGAGGGTGACCATGAAAGCCCGATTACGGGTCATGACTCGCATTACAAGTTGTAACTGTGAGTTGTATCATGCGCCGATCCAGTTTTTTTAATTAATTTAGGGACTTGTTTTTAAATACTATATATTGTATATTTTAGGTTTTTAGCAATGTAATTTTTATGTAGATTAGAGAGAGGACAAAATTTTAGAGTGTTTTTCTTAGGGTTTATCTTTGGAGACTAAATTTTGGAGCTTAGATTCACTATGGATTCATTACATCTTTCAAGCTTGTGATTCTAAATACAAAGTAGGTTTTATTGTTCTTCAATCTCTTTGTTTAAGTGCTTAATTATGTCTTCCATATTCATTGTTTATTCATTTGTCCAAGCTATGTGTAGCTAAACTCACAATTTAGGGTTGTGGGAACCATTAGAATCTAACTTAGGAAACCCGAATTATTTTCTATTCTTGAGTTGGGTATTTGCATGTATTAGCCATTTCTCTTACTTTTGCATGTTGTCTAATGGTGGCCTAGCATTAGATCCCTCCTAGTGTCATGATCCTGATCCAAGTAGTGATGAATAGGTAAAGGGAATAGTTAACCAAATTCTATGATGTGTTCTCATCTAGTCAACCAAACCCGGCCAAGGAGAGGTTGACTAGGACAATGAGTAATGGTTAGTTTTGCACGCTATGGAGACCGGCCAAGTTCCATAGTGAAATTCGACCTTCACTTTCAGAAGAGGGCTAATGTCCTAATTGAGATTTGTGTTATCAAGGGAGATTAAGTTAGTGACTCATGGGGAACACAATTATCCAAGTTGCTCTCCAATTTGATTGTCTCTCCTTTTTGTTAGTTTAGTTTAATTTTCTACCAAACATTGCAAACCCCCCTTTTTTGAAAGTTGAGTTAGTTAATTCTTGAATTGTATATTGGTGAAACAAGTTGCAAAGTCCCATATTCCTTGTGGGATTTGACCCTAACCTTGGTCAGGTTCTTACTTTGACGATCGCTTTGACCTTGAAATAGAGGCGTATCTTGAGTGTGATTATAAGAAAAATGGCATCGTTGCCGGGGAATACAACGATACTTTAATTTGGATTTACTAATAGTACAATTCAAGTGTTTAGTTCTCTTGTATTTTACTTTTGTTTTTGTTTTTGGTTTTTTAGTTTCTTTGCATGGTATACTAGGTGTTATATGCCCAATACAAGAAGTCAAGGCATTCCCTTAGCTCCAACAGATTTAGAGATCCAATGAGTTACAAGGAAAATGACTCAAGCAAATAGTATTATCGGGGTTAATGAAGCTATGAATCAGAATGATGATTTGAGGATAGGGATGACAATCCACTACCATTGGAGAATAGGCCGCAACCTAGGGACTTCAATGAGAATGCTTATAGATGGAATTAATATAGATTGAACCCATGGACATTGACGTAATGAGAGCTATAGTGTTACCACTATTACCAGTCAACACTAAGTCCACGGTGTCAAGTGGATTGCTCCAAATACTTCAGAATCATGGTTTGTTTGTGGGTCTACCTTTCGAGGATCCTCATGGCCATTTGCATAATGTAGTTTTTGTGTGCAAGAGAGTGATGAGAACACAAAATCTTTTCATGTATGATGTTGGGTTGCATATCTTCCCTCTATCTTTTACTGATAATGTAATGGTATGGCTATTGGAACTTCCATAAAGCTCAATCACCAGTTAGGCGGATCTACAGAAGGCCTTTTCGAAAAGGTACTTCCCGAGGTCAAAGAAGCTCAAATTAAAAGATCAAATCAACAATTTTGAGCAATTGCCGGGTGATTCAATCAGTAAAATGTGGAAGAGGTTCACAAAGTGTTTGAGAAGGGTCATAGACTATAAAATTGTTAACGATGCCTTGGTAGAGATTTTCTACCATGGCCTCGATGAAAATAGTCAATCTTGTGCCGATACTATAATGGGGGCATGTTCTTGGATCAATCGTTCACAAGGATCACCGAAAGAATGGAGCAAGTGGTCAAAACCAACCGACCATGGGGGCAAAGAGAGAGAGAGCTTCTGTAAGAAGTTCATGTGCGGTAAATGTTAGTTCGAAGCAAGCTAAGATCAACAAGAAGATCATGCAACAACTTACTTAACTCCGCACGAGTATGGACTGGGTGGTTAAGTAAAATTAAGAAAGAGTGCATGCGGTAGTCCACTAACCTCCTACAGAGCCCATGTATGAAGAGCATTATTATGATGAGGATGTTTGTTTTGTTAGTGATCAAGCGGTGGGTTTTCAGAATAATGCCCAAGGGTCTAATTCGGACTATTGGCGTCAAGGTTCCAGAAATCAAGGTCGGTACTAGAAGGTGCTTATAGAGATAACCGTGGGTGTTATTTCAAAAGAAGTAGGGTTCCAAAAGTTGAGTTGGGTGGAAGAGATATTTTTTGAAATGGTCCTTATGTACCACCCCATAATCGTGATACCGGGGCAAGTAATTCAAGAATTGAAGAGATGTTTGACCGATTGATGAAAAAAGCCGAAACCTAAGATAAGACTTTAATGGGAATGAAATCTGATATCTCTACCATACATCAAAAGATAGAATCTCATTTGGTGGCCATCAAGCAACTTGAGCAACAATTCAGCCAAGTGTCTACTCAATTAAATCAATACCAAAAAGGTACATTGCCAAGTAATATTGTGCAAAATCCAAAGAATGAGGGGCATTACATGGCAATCACGACTATGGGAGGTAAGAGTACCATTGAACATCCTATACTGCTTAAGGTAGAAAAGGTGTGTGAGAAGGGAGTTGTCGAGAGAGAAGATTATGTGAAGGATGAGATAGGTGAAGTGGTTGAAGAGCCGAAGAAGTATAAAACTGTCCCAAGGCCTCCTTCCCCTTTCCATCAAAGACTCAAGAAGAGGGAGGAGTAAAGCAAGCTTAAGCATTTCCTCTAGATGCTCAAGCAATTATCGATCAACATCCCTTTATTTGAAGCTCTAGAGAAGATGCTGAGTTATACAAGGTACATGAAGGACTTGGTTACAAAGAAATGAATGGTAAGTCTAGAGCTCTCTAAAGATCCCCAACATTGTAGTGATTACAAAGTCATTGGATCAAAAAAGTGAAGACCCAGGCGCTTTCATTATACCATGTATTATAGGAGAGGTAGAATTTGTAAGAGCACTTTGTGATTTGGGTTCTAGCATCAATTTAATGCCTTTGCCGATCTTTAAGAAACTCGGCTTGGGGACTCCTACTTCTACTAAGATGCGGTTGTTAATGGCAGACAAAACTGTCAAGAAACTTGTGGGAGTACTCTATGAAGTTTTGGTAAAAGTTGAAAAATTTATATTTCCTACAGATTTTGTTATTCTCTACTATGAGGTTGATTTTGCAGTTCTTATTATATTGGGGAGGCCTTTCTTTGCTATAGGTTGCACTCTAGTTGACATGGAGAAAGGACAGCTCACATTCAAATGTGCTAAAGAAAAGGTCATGTTCGATATTTTTCAATAAGCAAGGAAGGATAGTGATCTGAGAATGGTTTCCATTATAGAGACTGTTCATGATGATGAGTCAGAGGTACCACTTGAGCTACGATTGGGTGTTGACACTTTAGAGAACATCTTCTCTATATTAGGTACTATAGAGACTGTTCATGATGATGAGTCAGAGGTACCACTTGAGCTACGATTGGGTGTTGACACTTTAGAGGCAGTATTGATGAACTTCAATAGTGATGGTATCCTAGATTATGAGGAGACAGTAAATGCTCTAGGGATGTCATTTAGCCTTAGACGCCAAACAAAGTTGGAGCTAGATTTGCAAAATTGAGAGATGCCACCCGTAAAGCCTTTTATAGAAGTGTCATCGGCGTTAGAATTGAAGTCACTTCCATCACAATTGAAATATGTATTATTGGAAGAGAACAACACTTTGTTGGTCATCATAGATGTGGACTTTAGTGATGAGCAAGCAAATGCCCTTGTAACAATGCTCAAACAATTTAAAAGGGATATTGGATGAACTATTATATAGATATTATTGGTATCCCTTCTGGGATATGTACTCATAAAATTTAGCTAGTCAAAGACTACAAGCCAAGAATTGAACATCAAAGTTGCCTGAATCCTCCTACGTAAGAAGTGGTTCACAAAGAAATCATTAAATGGTTAGATACAAGAGTAATCTACCCAATTACAGATAGTGAATGGGTGAGCTCAGTATAGTGTGTTCCATAAAAAGGGGGTATCACAGTGGTACCTAATGCTAACAATGAATTTGATTTCTATAGGGCCAGTTATAGGATGGAGGGTATGTATGGACTACAGAAAGCTCAATGCCTTAACAAAGAAAGATCACTTCCCCATGCCATTCATGGATTAAATGCTTGATAGATTTGAAAAAAAGGTGGTATTGCTTCCTTGATGGGTGTTTTGGCTATAATCAGATCATCATTGCTCCAGAGGATCAGGAGAAAACCACTTTTCTATGCCTGTATGGAACCTTTGCATTTAAGAGGATGCCATTTGGGTTATGTAATGCTCCAACAACATTTCAAAGATACATGATGTCCATCTTCTTGAATGTGGTGGAGAGAACTATTGAGGTCTTCATGGATGATTTCGATGTGGTGGGAAACTCATTTGAGGATTTCTTGACACACTTGCATGATGTGTTGCAAAGATGTGTAGAAAGCCATCTAGTGCTAAACTTCAGAAAGTGCCACTTCATGGTTAAAGAGGGTATTGTGTTAGGTCATAGAATATCTGGCAAAGGCATTGAGGTTGACAGGGCTAAAGTTGAAGTGATTGAGAAGCTTCTACCACCCACCTCAGTTAAGGGTGTGAAGAGTTTCTTGCAGCATGCAGGATTTTATCGAAGGTTTATAAAAGTCTTCTTTAAAATTTCACACTCATTGTGCAAATTATTGGAGAAAGATACCAAGTTCATGTTTGATGATGCATGCATGTAAGCCTTTGACGAGTTGAAAAAGAGATTGATCTCAGCATCAATTATTATAGCTCCTGATTGGTCCAAGCCAATTGAAATCGTGTATGATGCAAGTGGGGTTGCTCTAGGCATGGTATTGGGACAATAGAAGGAGAAAGTCTTATATCCCATATATTATGTAAGCAAAACCCAGAATACGACTTAAAAGAATTACACTATCACAGAGCAAGAGTTTCTTGCATTGGTCTTTACATCCGAAAAGTTCCATTCATATTTGTTGGGAACCAAAGTGGTAGTGCATACAAACCACTCAACACTTAGTATTTGGTGGACAAAAAGGATGCAAAGCTAAGGTTGATAAGATAGGTACGTCTATTGCAAGAATTCATCTTTGATGGTATAGATAGGAAAAGAACTAAAAATCAAGTTGCAGATCATCTATCCAAATTAGAAGATGGGTCAATTGATGATGGATTGGAGATAAATGATTCTTTTCCTGATGAAAGAGTGTTGGCGATATCTCATGATCTTATACCTTTGTTTGCAGACTATATAAATCATTTAGTGAGTGATATTATGCCACCCGACTTGAACACATACCAAAGTTGAAGTTTATACATGATGTGAGGAAGTTCTTTTGGGATGACCCATACTTATTTCGTATATATGCTGATGGGATTATTTGTTGTTGTGTCCTTGAGGTGGAAATGATAAGTATATTTGAAGTATCCCACTCGTCCCTAGTGGGTGGACATTATAGTGGGATTCGAACAACCCATAAGATTTTGCAATGCGGATATTATTGGCCCATAATCCACGAAGATGCTTATGACTATGCCAAAGTTTGTGATAGATATCAAAGAAAAGGTGGGGTTAGTGCAAGCATGAGCTCCCTCTAAATCCATTTTGGTGATTGAGTTATTTGATGTGTCAGGGATAGATTTCATGGGACCATTTATTAGCTCACATAGAAGCAAGTACATCTTAGTTGTTGTGGATTATGTATCCAAGTGGGTAGAAGCCGTAGCTCTACCTAACAATAAACGTAAAAGTGTCACAACATTCCTCAAAAGGAACATCTTCTCTATATTAGGTACTCCTCAGGCTATCATCAATGATGGAGGTTCTCACTTCTGCAATAGACTCTTTAAAGCTCTTTTTGAAAAGTATGGAGTGAAACATAGGGTGGAGACACCTTATCATCCTCAAATGAGTGGGCAGGTGGAGGAGTCCAATAGGGAAATCAAGCAGATCTTTTCCAAAATGATAAATGCAAACCGGATAGATTGGTCAAGAAAGCTTGATGACGTAGTACGAACATATCGAACTATATTTAAGACTCCTATTGGCATGTCCCCCTACCAACTTGTCTTTGGGAAAGTATGTCATTTGACGGTGGAGCGTGAACATAAAGCAATGTGGGCATAAAGAAGTTGATTCTTGATTGGCATGATGCTGCACATTCCAGGTTGAGTCAACTTAATGACCTTGATGAATTTCGGCTAAAAGTATATGAGAGCTCGGCATTGTACAAACAAAGGATGAAACTTTAACATGATCATCACATAGAAAACTGTTAGTTTGCACCAGGGGACGTGGTGGTTCTCTACAATTCAAGATTGAGTTTGTTCCTTGGAAACCTTAAATCTAGATGGATGGGGCCCTTCCAAGTAGCACGTGTCTTTGGTCATGGGGCTACTGAGTTAGGAAGATGATACGGAGGAACTTTCAAAGTCAATGGTCAAAGAGTCAAACTTTACATGGGAGATATGGAGGAGATCAAGACAGTGGAAGAGTGGGACCTTGAAGAGATAGGAGGTATCAAACCTTCTACGTCATGCTGCGACAATAAATTAGGCACTACTTGGGAGGCAACCCAAGGTATGACCTCTTGTATTTATTTTGATTTTGATATTGTACATTGAGGACAACATACAAATTTTTTGATGGGGTGTAGGTAGTTATGGACTAGGGTAAAGTCTGAGTAGCTTTTAGTCCATAAGTACCCCAAATTTTAAGCCTGAGGGTTTCTTGTCTGTGTTCTTTTTCCTCATGGATATTTTAATTTTTGTTGAACCGACATACATAAGATGTCTTAGATGATATTTGTAGTATATAGTAGTTGAACTTATGGCATGTACCATGTTTTTGATGTTTTATGAAATGTTTTGAAAATTGGTACCTATCAAAATTTTTGAGTAGTAGTTATATTACAACCATGCATTTTTTAATGCGCTGGCAATATTTGTTCTGATTAAGTGAGGAAAATTTGATACATAAAGCATGATTTGTGAGTTTTTGTTGGCTATGCATGAAATGCCATGTGTGTGTGAGCAGATTTTGTTATA
>DF361561.1:33828-56523 GCA_000787875.1 Solanum virginianum | reverse complement strand
CACAGCTAACAACAAACTAGAAACACAGAGCTTCGCACAACCATTTACTGTGAAAAAAAAGAGAATCAAGTGAGGGTATTACCTGGATTGGGACAGCGAACTGGGGATTGATGACGAGTCTGAGAAGCCCTTCACCACCACACAGTTTCAACCTCCTCGACAAATCTTTGGTTGCAAAACCTTCGAAATCAGATGGGTTTCGACGAAAGAAAATAATTCAAGTTTTAGGGAAATCGATTGTGACTATAAAAAATTGAACAAAGGTTTTGCTGGGGGGTTTCGAATTTCGACTGTCGCTGTCGTCTCTCTGTCCGTTTTTTTTTTCGCCCCCCTTTGAATCGACGAAGAAAGGGGAAATTTATAGGGTTCGATTGTTTGAAATGGTGGGAAATCAGAGGCCACTTTAGGAGGGTGAGGCTCGATGCTATGCATGGGTGAGATTTTCGATGATACTGCATGAGAGTGCGGCACTTTTCTTCAGATTTTCGGGGTTCGAAGTTGACTATTGTGGGGTTGTCAAGTGAGAGAGGAGCGTGTGCATGTGAGCGTGAGGGAGAAGGAGGTGAGCGTGATGATGGGGAGGGATTGGACGTGCGGCGCCGGTGATGGCTGGTCGAGGGTTTTCTGATTTTCTCTTCTCCATTTGGAGAAGATGAAGATGAATGGGGAAAAAATGGGGAATTAGGCGTGAAGAGGAGAAAGAAAAGAGAATTAGGGGCGCGTGGGAGTCACGCGCCCGGATTAAAAATTCTTTTTTTTTAAAGTAAAATTGACAAATATTTTAAAGTTGTTGAACTTAAATAAAACCTGAGTAATTTGTGATGTGGAGGGTAAAAATTCAGTGTCAACAGCTTTCCCTTTCACAAAATAACTATAACCCTCCTCACCCAAACGCAGATAAAAAGCACCCTATGGTGTTCACTCCACTCGCCGAAAGTCAGACAAAGCTATTTAAAAGATTGTCAGTTGCAGGATTGATCCAGCCTACCCCTCCGAGAGCCATAGATGCTAATTTTCATTTCTTCAAGGGTGATCAGACTTGTGCTTACCACTCTAATAGTGTTGGACATGACATTGAAGATTGCATAAGTCTGAAGCATAAAATCCAGGACTTAATTGATCGTGACATGGTTGTTCTTTGGACTGTCGCCCCAATATCAACTTAACCATTTCAAATGTTTAAAAGAGGTTTAACACTGCCTATTCCGCTTACTTTACTTGAGAATGACTGCATCTTCTATTTCCTTTGACCAAATACTGTCCAGTTTGCCTCAATTGTTAAAGGATGATTGATAATCAGTCTGATTCCTCCCTGTCTCTGCTTGAACTGCTTACTATTTCCTTTGTGTAGGGAAAATGTTTTAAGTTAGTCAATTTGAGTTCCTCCTTTGAAGTGATATGTTGGACCCTAGTAGCATGTCTATGTTTATTTCTTAAGGTGAATGTTCAGATTTGGTCCCTTTCCTGTGATAAAGCTTGTATAAATCATCTAATTAAGTTGCCATGTCCTTCTCCATGTCCCCTTAGCTGCTAAATCTTTCTGGAAATGTTTCAAGTCATACATGCTATTCTTATTTCTCCATAGGTTGTGGTCATTTTAGGATGAAATTCTCTTTATGCCGTAGTATTTTTTTGTCCTTAAGGTTAATCTTGGCTATGTTTGGTTACTTATACGTTCTTTATTCTTCCTTTGTATGCGATCTTTTGTCGAGCCTCTTCGGAACTTCACCTTTGCACCTAGTGTCTCCCTCGAATTGTTACCTGCCATATATAGGTTTTGGAAGCTGGAATACAGGTTTTGGAGGCGTAAAATCAACATTTATATCTTGATATACACTAATATGCAGTAGATATACCCTAAGTGTATATTACAGGATATGGATCACAAACCCATTTAGTAGGAGCAGCAGCAGGGGCGGCCCTAGAGCCCTTGTGGGTTGATTTCCAGGAAAATAGCTTGCTGAAATGTTGCATATACACTGGTATACAATGTATATACTACACTGATATATAGCAATAAAAGAGGCCAAGAGGCCCAATCTTCAACAACGCTCCCTTTGGAGAATATGGCCAAGCAGGCCCAAGTTTTTTTTTATTTAGCACTAGGACAGGTGGTTGAAAATTGGGCCTGCTGAGCCCAATTGCTATTTAATTGCTTTCTTGAGTTCATTCTTTTGTTTATGATATTTGTTATTTAGCACTAGGACATGTGGTTGAAAATTGGGCCTGCCGAGCCCAATTGCTTTCTTGAGTTCATTCTTTTGTTTATGATATTTGTTATTTAGCACTAGGACATGTGGTTGAAAATTGGGCCTGCCGAGCCCAATTGCTTTCTTGAGTTCATTCTTTTGTTTATGATATTTGTTATTTAGCACTAGGACATGTGGTTGAAAATTGGGCCTGCCGAGCCCAATTGCTTTCTTGAGTTCATTCTTTTGTTTATGATATTTGTTATTATTTGATGTTAACTCTAAAGTTATTTGTATTACTATTTGTTATTAATCTAATTAATTTCCTCGACATGTTTGCCATTTATGTTAATTTCTTCTTTTAATCTCTCTTTGATGTTAGATTTGTTTTCTATGAAATTAGACTTTAGTGGTATCTCTTAAGAATTGGTCAAGTATTTAGCCAATTTTTTTTCAAAATTGGCCAATTTTCAAATTTAGTCATTTTTTAGACTAAGTCAAAATTTTTGAACTTGTCGACTTTCTAGACTTAGCCAATTTTGCAAAGATAGTCATTTTTTAAATTTAGTCAATTTTTTTAAACCTAGTCAATTTTCTTTAAATTTAGTCAATTTCTTTCAAGTTTAGTCAAATTCTTTCAAGTTTAATCAATTTCTTTCAAATGTAGTCAAATTCTTTCAAGTTTAGTCAATTTCTTTCAAATTTAGTCAAGTTTAGTCAAATTCTTTCAAGTTTAATCAATTTCTTTCAAATGTAGTCAAATTCTTTCAAGTTTAGTCAATTTCTTTCAAATTTAGTCAAGTTTAGTCAAATTCTTTCAAGTTTAGTCAAGTTCTTTCAAATTTAGTCAATTCTTTCACATTTCGTCACATTCTTTCAAATTTAGCCAATTCTTTCAAAATTAGTCAACTTTTTCAAAGTCAATCAAATCTTTTAAAAGTTAGTCAATTTCCTAATCGTCGATCAACCGCATATTAGCGGACATTATATATATAAAGGATTCTGAGCTAGAGAGCCCACATGAGTAATTAGCGGCCATTTTGAGTGATTAAATTCTTCTCAAAGTGGAAATTGAACCCGAACCCTTCCTTTGATATTTAAAAAAAAAATACATGTTAGGTCTTTTTAAATATTTATTGGTTTCCTAATTATCCTTAAAATTAGGTGGTGACTCTTTCAAATTTCGAGAATTTGGTTTATACTTTAATTAATTAAGTATTAAGTCAGATTTTTGAAATTAAAGTCATTTTTTTCGAATTAACAGGGATAATTATAGTACATGGTCATTCTGCCAATATAATTACAAAAAAATGATCATTTGTAGTATAGACATTTGTAGTCAGTGTATATTTTATTTATAGTCAAGCTATATTTAATTTTTGAGTGTATCGCAATGTATATTTAGTGTATACTTCATGTATGAACAATCTCTATTGTACAGTCAATGACAAACTATATTGTATAGTCATGTATATTTTATATAATTTTTAATTACTTTTTGTGTAAATAAAACATGATTATATTTGTTAATTAATTAATTATATACATATATTTAAAACTATCGCAAATTTATATTGTTTGACTTTTAAAAAGAAAATTTTGACAATTAAAAAAGAATAGAAGAGATTATTAAATATCAATTAATTGAAATGGTGTGGTAATATGTAATGATGATTTTCTTACTGAATATATTAAGTCAAACAATAAGAAGTAAAATTAGACAGAGAGAATACATATGAGTAACTATGGTCATCTTGTGTGTATCAAAATTTAGTAGTGCCTTCCGTATTTTATCTATATCTATACTATATTAAAATTGTGAAGATCCTTAATAATGTTGTTTGAACTTTTTTTCTTTTATTAAAAGATTTCTCTTTAGACCAAATTGTCTTTTCACCACCTTTTTTTAAAATTATTTTATTATTATTTTAATAATATTAAATGTAATACAAATTAAATTGAGAGCATTTCCTTATTATAGTTAAATTCTTACAAAGAATCATTTTCTAACTACAATAGACTTAATTAAAAAAAATAGCCAAAATAAACTTTCACATAATAATTAAATTTTAAAAAATCCTTTTTTTTAAGGGGGTAAACGTCCTCCTTTTTTTTTTTTTGTTTCCTTTTTCCAGACTAACCAAAAAAGTCAATAAACTTTCACATAATAATAAATTTTTTTAAAAAAACCTTTTTTAAAGGGGGAAAACGTCCTCTCCCCCCCTCCCCCCCTCCCCGCTCCATACTAACCAAAAAAACCCTGTTTCGAACTTTTTCTTGTCAACGTCTTTCTTTTTTTCATAATTATTTTTTATTTTCTTTAAATTCTTATTTAAAATTATTTATAATATTAATTTTTAAAATTATTTTTGATTTTCCTTAAATTCTTATTTTTAATTATTTATAATATTAACTTTCAAAATATATGATGACTTTCAAAATATATGAAAAGAAGTAAATAAAGACTTTTAGCCGTGGAAAGACTCCTAAATCTTCCTTCTTCCTTATTTGAATCAAGAAACCATGCGAAGAAAAATCTTAATTTACCATAGGTTCTAATTAGTGATAGAATCTCTATATATAGGATTTTTATCAATAAATAAACAGAAAGATGAAAGGATTATATTATTATTTTACAAGTATTTTTCTTTTGAAATTTTTACCTCTATACATCTTGCGTTGTTTAATTTTTTTTCATATTATTATATTATATATTTATCTATCTAGGTCATTTATTTTCTAATAACATGATTTTAGTATTTTTTGCAGCATTCATGACATAATTCATGAAATTGATCTACCTTTTGAAAAAATTAGAAAAAGATTTGACGGTGATAATTGATGGTTTGTCTTGTTGGTAAGTAATGCATTTATTTTTTACATTAAATTTTAATTAATGATATTTATTATTGAAATATCTACCTTACTACAAGTAACTATTTAATTTTTAAATAACTATACATGCTTCAATTTTCTCTTAACAAATTAATTTCATACTTCTAATTCAAATGTCGTAAAAAAGTATCACACAAAGAAGGGAATACAGTCGTTCGAAATAGTACTCATGCTTAGAGAGAGTAAGCATCATCCAATATCAATTTATTGTTTTTAGTAAGAATAAACCTGCTAATAGAAGCTGAACGTAGATAGAAGAGGAACATAAATTTAAAATTCAATAATAAACTAAGATATTCTTTCTCTTAAACACTAAAAGAACATATAGAATTATTAACTTGGGTTATAGTGCAATAGTGAGATTGTTCCATTCTTAATATATCGAACGGTGGATGAGGAAAACAAATAGAAGCAGAAGCTTTAAAATACTTATCCATGACTTCTACTACCGTGAGTTTCTTTTTATAATAATTTTATTTTTGTTCTAATTTCATGATTTAATCTTCATTGGTTGCTTAATTTAATTTTACAATTCATTATTCTGCTAATGTGTATGAATTTGTATATAAGCAAAATCGGTGAATTTATCAATGAATTGGTTAAATCTAATATTTTGGGAAACAGAGATGTTTAGTTGAATACATAATTATTATAAAAATTTTAATTTAATTAATAAAAATTTAAATTAATATTTGATAGGAGAAATTTTTCTTAATGTAATTGAGGTATATATAATGAAGAATTATCTTAATTTTCTTTTTTACTTAATAATCTTACTTGGTAAGAGGAAGATATATTTTACACGTGAAAAATATGAATTCTAAATGGTATCTATCTATGTCTATATTTATTCTATAACTGTCTATCTATCTATATCTGTCTATCTATCTATGTTATAATTATAAAGGGTGTACTATAAATATTTTATGATGAATGTACAGGAAAATCCTCTTTGAAAATTTTTAATGAACTATTTAAATAAAATCTTTCAATTTCTATTCTATTATGACCAACGATATGGAATAACAAGAATTCAAAAAGGAGAGGTAAAAGCCTCAGAAGAAGCAAACTTGCATCAACGGGACGATATCCATATCATCTATCTGCTTTTTATACTTTGTCCCTAAACACAACTTACAACTTTCATCGTGGTATGCTCTTGAAAGAACCAACTCTTTTGGGTAATTCCTACAAGGAATTGGACTAATGATGTATTTTGCGCTTGAGAATCCCCTCCTTTTTCCACACCTTCAAAAATTGAATGACTTTTATACCCTTCATAATTTCATATTATACAAGGATAAAATTGTAATCACCAAAAATACGACTTTGAATTGAATTGAAAATTATTATTTAATCTAAAATTGAAGCTCTTGATAAAACTCACTCCAATTACTCTTCTCAACTTAGTCACCACCAATTTGTATGATCATTTATTGATTGAAATAGATGCGGAATATAGATCTCTATATTTTTAATATTTTTTTATTATTTTTATTTATATTTTATTTAATTGATGAGAGACACATGCGAACTATGTATAAAAAGTATCATTTTGTGTGGGTTAAATCTCTTATAACGAATTATTTTTGAATAATTAAGAAGGAACTAAATTCGTCGCAAGATATATATGATCTTATTAATATTACGAGCTTAACATTGAATTTATTTTAATATAGATATGAAATGAAAAAAAGATTAGTTAAAAAAACATAACAACTCCGAAAAATAGTAACAACAAAATAGTATAATAATCGAAACACCATAAACAACAGATGAGGATAGAAATCAAAAGCAATACGACACTACTAATCTTCTTCCCTAATTCATGATTTTCACACCCTCTTATCAATGGTCATGTCCTCGATAAGGGGAAACAAATTTTGTAAAACAAAAAAATAACAACAATTTATTACCTTTAGATATAATCTTTATAATAGTCAAGGTTAACGTGCGAGACACGTTCACAGAAACTAGTTTGAAATTAAGATGTAGATGATTCATCTTAATTAGGTAAAAAAAATATATGTTATGATACTACCAAAAGTGTCTATGGAAAATTGAAGGGACATAAAAAGAAATGGAACTTAATTTTAAAAAATAAAAATAAGGATCGATGTACATTAAATCATAAGAAAATTGAGGAAATCCACATACAATACGATATGATAGAATTCTCATCATAATTCGTAATAGAAATACAAATCAGCTATGATTAAATTATATATATACACATATTGCGGCCCCAGAGTTCACCAATTCCTTTTTATTTTTAGGTTTACAACTCTACCTTTTTCCTTCCCTTTCACAACACCGCTTCAGCCCTGTTGCGCCTCCACAAAAATTATATTCCTTTTATAGCGAATACGTTCTCTGCTCCACTTCCTCCTATCCCTAATTTGCGTCCCAGGGCCCTCCACTGCTGCCCCTGAATTTTTGATTGTCGTTGCACACTTACCAGGTATGCTGCTTATCCACCCCCTCTGCTCTTCTTTTTGCTATTACCAATTCATTCTGCAGGGTTCTCCGCCTCCGCCCATGAATTTTCGTCTTTACCGCACCCACACGCCGGTTACTAGCTATGTTGATTATTCATCCTCTTCCTTCTATTAACTCATGCTTTCTCTTCTATTTGTCATCTGGTGCCTCCCTTTGTTGTTCTTATATACATTTCTTATCTGGGACTTCTTTGTTTATTTTGCTTGATCTATTTATCGAAAGCGTTCAATAATTTCTTGGGGTATAAATTATTTTCTAATGCATTTGCCTTAAAAAATATGATGATTTGCATACTGTTCCTCCATTATGTTTCACAAAGTTATAAGTTTCTTCAAGAATATAATGTTATTTGATTTTCACTTTATCTGTTGCTTTCATATTGGTATTGCTCAGAAAAGTACTCCTTAGGTTTACAAATCGAATGACAACGAATGACCAATCCCTGAGATTAGCTTCATATCAGTCTATTTGTTCCTTGGCGATGCCGACTATAAAATTAGAGAAAATCACAACTCCTATTGTCTCTTCTTCTTTGCTAACTTAACCCTTGCGTTCCTTCGTCGTCAATGGTTAAAAAAAAAAGAAGATAATCACAATCGCCGTCCTCTTTTCTTTGTGACAAAATAATTATCATTCTTGTAAAATGACTCCTATCATTCACTGCTTCTTAATCTATATGCCAAGTCAATAGTAAATAACTATTGTTGGACGGCGGGAGTATATATTACTGAAACTATTTGCAACACGGCAAAAAACACATAACCAATATCTGTTCTGACAATTGATTCCTACGAATTTATAAAAGACAACTAAGTAAATTTGCCAACTGAAACTATGACAAAACAGGTGAAAAGATACACCTTGATCGTTTATTTACTTGGACGACGGTAGGTGTTGATTTGTATAGTATACTAACCTGTGTTTCAAAAAATGAAAGTTTCCAGCATAAATAAATATAGAGACTTTTTTTTAGGTGGGTTATACTTCGTCGAAAGAGGGCACAAAAGGTGTGTGGGAGAAAGAATTCAAAAAGGAGAGGTAAAAGCCTCAGAAGAAGCAAACTTGCATCAACTGGATGATATCCATGTCATCTATCTGCTTTTTATACTTGAGCTTTTTGGCTAACTGATCGAAAGTTCCAACTTATTCACATGTATAGCTATTGATTTTTTTTCTTCCTTTTTCATTTTATATGATCTATTTGGAATGTTATCACACTTGTTGGAGTTTTGGAGTCCAATCTTCTAGGGCGATAGGACTTCATCCTATAGTGCAAGTGATGGTATAATTTTTTCATTAGCAGATTCACCTGCTAAAAATATTATGACTTCAATGAGTTATGACTAATGGATCAAGATATGATTACGATGTATCTTCATGGATTCAGTTATAAAAGAAGGCCTTTGAATCTTGACAGAAAGGAATGGAAGGTAATCACAATTAGAAAAAAGATAATCACAATTCTACTGGAAGGTATCAAAGGACCTCTTAATTTTGTAGTCTTAAACATGACATGTGTAAAGTTGAAGTTAAAGTTTTGCGACAAACGAAAATAGGTCATTCTGTTTTAAACAAATCAAAATGAAAAATAGATCATCCTTTTTGAAACGGGAGAGTATTAAGTAACAACTTAAAGTTGTTGATTTCAGTAGTGAAAAAGATGAAATTTTTCCTTACCAATGTCCTCATTCATGGGTGCTTGTTTGGTTAATAGTTGTTACCGGTGAAAATGACACAATTGAAGTCATCCAGCAACTTGTCTTGATCTTAAATTAATTTACTGATTAGCTGTGATTTTTGGATTTAAAATGGGGTCATCGGGATTATGCATATTGGAGTGTATAAAACCTTTTTTTCTTGATTGTGTTTAAGGAGGACCCGTAACAGTGGTTGGACTAATGTCTTGTGTTCTTGGCAATTCTGTCTTCCGATTTCTTTAAAATTTAGCCTCCACTTATGAGTCTCTGCAAGTCTATTCCACCCTTGCCCCTAAAAATATTCACCATGTGATTTTTCCTTGAGTTTTTAAATATTCATAACCTATTTCTTTACTCATCAGGTTTTTATACTCCCTGTCCCTATTTTAGTCTATCCCATCAATATGACTTCTTTGCCTCAAATGACACAAGTTCACCACATTCAAATAGAAAATACATCTTTTCTTTTTTGTTTGTTTAGTTATATCTACATCTTTACTATATTTTTACGTTTTCTAGCAATTTTGTTAAAAAATATCTTTTAAGGTTCAAGTGTAATATTTTAGTAGACTTTTTCCTCTCGAGATTTATGCAAGTCAATGCAAAATAGGACAAGGTAACATGAGTAATGTGCATCCTAAGATTAAGAGTAATTTCATGTTGATATATTGATTCGGTATCATGACATATTTGTCATCACAATTCACTGTTTGAAAATAAAATTACAAGCAAGGTGAATCTTTTTTTCTCTATAGCATGGTAATAGTATTATTATTTAAAAATGTACATTCTTTAGAGAGCAAAGAGAAGCTTTAATCTGTTCAACATTCCTACCCCAACACAAAAATAAAGAAAAAAAAATATTTTGAATCAAATGTTTATAGATTCTTTTCAAAAGTGTGTACATAATTGGACTAATATGTAAAAATACATAAATAAAATCAATTTAAAACGTCTGCACATTTGCTATAACAATAAATACAACATATGTGGATAATGACTTTTTTCATAGGGAAAGGGGGAAAAGTTGGCTACAAACGGAAGCAACCAACTATAGCATTTAATGTATTGTACTTTTTATCTCTTTTTCATTAAAATATTATAATGATTGTTGTTGAAAATACATAACAATTTTTTCACCAAGTCAAGTAACCAATTAGGTGGAATGACCACGGCTATAAAAGCAAAACCAATTACAAAACTTCTCTTATTTTGTCTTTAGTTCATTTAATGCTTCTCATAATAGCAATGTTGGTATTTAGTCTGGTAATATTGTTGATATATTTGTTGATAATAAAATATATATTGATATATATTTGTAAGAATTTGTCAAATTTGTTGGCCAAATTTGATCTCTATATTTAATTGGTAATGTATATTTTTTTAGTTCTTTGATGAATACTTAATGACAAATATTTAATTTTAATATTTTCTTTATTAAAAATGATGGTAGAATTGGTGAAACCAATATATATATATATATATGTAAGTACTTTACTTTTATACATTTTGGTGGGAAATATTGATATTTTTGAAGTTATTATTAGGAGTAATTTTTGGGAAAAAAGAGTTTGATAACAATATGTATCATCTCAGATTTTTGGTGAAAAATTGGTGTATACTTGGATGTTTTTGTATATATTTGGTATATTTGTTGATAATAACATGTATGTTGATATATATTTGTAAGAATGATGGTACAATTCGTGAAACCAATATACACACATACATATATATGTAAGTACTTGACTTTTATACATTTTGATGGGAATGTTGAAATATTTGAATTTTTTATTAGTAGCAATTTTTGGGGAAAAAAAGAATTTGGTAAGAAGGAACGGGCAATCTATTATTTGAGCAAGAAGTTTACTCCGTATGAAGCTCAATATACTTGCCTAGAGAAGACTTGTTGTGTTTTGACTTGGGTTGCTCAAAAGTAAGACACTATTTATCTTCCTACACTACATACCTCATTTCAAAGATGGATCCATTAAAATACATCTTTCAAAAAGCAATGTCGACCGGAAGATTGGCCAAGTGGCAAATGCTGTTGAGCGAGTTTGACATCGTGTATGTAACTCAGAAAGCGATCAAGGGATAGGCTTTAGCTGATCATCTTGCAGAAAATCCTGTTGACAGTGATTATGAACCTCTCAAGACCTATTTTCCTGATGAAGAGATCTCGTTTGCTAGGAGAAGACATCTTTGAAGCATACCCGGGTTGGCGAATGTTCTTTGACGGAGCTGTGAATTGCCAAGGTAGCGGCGTTGGAGCAGTCTTAATATCAGAATCTGGACAACATCATCCGATGGCCGCGAAACTTCGATTTCGTTGCACTAACAATATGGCTGAATATGAAGCTTGCATTTTAGGCTTGAGAATGGCCATAGACATGGATGTCCAAGAGTTGCTGGTCATTGGAGACTCAGATTTACTGATTCATCAAGTTCAGAGAGAATGAGTTGTGAAAAATCCAAAAATCATACCATATGTGCACCTGGTACAGAGTTTGTGTAAAAGGTTTCGAAAGGTCGAGTTCAAGCAAACACCAAGGATACATAATGAGTTCGCTGACGCCCTTGCCACCACTTCCTCCATGATTCAACATCGAGACATGACGTATATCAATCCTTTGGAGATAGATTTGAGAGTGCAACCAGCCCATTGTTTACATGTCGAGCGTTGATACTGTGGAAGCCATAAAACTTGTTGAACAAGTACATGTCGGGGTTTGTGGTACCCACATGAATGGACTTACTCTAGCGAGGAAAATCCTTCGAGCCGATTATTTTTGAATGACTATGGAACACGATTGTTGCAAATTTGTGCAAAGATGCCACCAGTGTCAGATACATGGTGACTTAATTCGTGTCCCTCCTCACAAACTAAGGCCATGAGTTCTCCTTGGCTGTTCGTAGCTTGGGGCATGGATGTTAATGGTCTGATAGAGCCGACCACCTCTAATGGTCATAGATTCATCCTGGTTGCCATTGACTACTTTACTAAATGGGTGGAGGCAGTCTCCTACAAGTCCGTGACAAAGAAAGTAGTAGCAGATTTTGTGCGCAGTAATTTGATATGCCGATTTGGAATACCAGATTCCATTATCACCGATAACGGAGCAAATCTCAATAGCAACTTGATGAAGGAAATATGCGAGCAGTTCAATATCACTCATCGCAATTCAACAGCATACCGCCCTAAGATGAACGGAGTTGTAGAAGCCGCCAACAAGAACATCAAGAAGATTTTGAGAAAAATGATTGATAGACACCGAGGATGGCATGACATGTTGCCTTATGCTTTGCTGGGATATCGTACGACTGTCTGAAGCTCTATTGGGGCAACCCCGTACTTGCTGGTATATGGAACAGAAGCAGTGATACCGGCCGAAGTTGAAATACCATCATTGAGAATTATTCAGGAAGCCGAGTTGAGTGACGCCGACTGGGTTCGCAATAGAATCGAACATTTGGCTTTAATCGACGAAAAGACAATGACGGTTGTGTGCCATGGGCAGTTATACCAACAGAGAATGATTCAATGCTTTCAATAAAATGGTAAGACCTCGAATGTTTAAGGTTGGACAATTGGTGCTCAAACGTATTTTTCCAAATCAAGAAGAGTACAAAGGGAAGTTTGCTCCGAATTGGCAAGGGCCATATATGGTTCGCAAAGTGTTGTCGGGAGGAGCATTAATCCCGGCTTAGGGTACACTATCTCGGACAGCGATCGAGCAGAGCATAGATTAGCAGCCCCGAGAATGTTAAGACACTCCAACCAAAACATATGATGAGTTCGAGATTTAATACATAACCAAGAAGAGATTTAGGAGACAGAAGAAAAATGCATTATGTAAACTGAATTGTAGTCATTCATCTGTTAAAACATGAGCAAAGTAAATAGCCAACTCTTCCTAACTGGACACTGATGACCAAGACATGCAAATAAGGAAAAGCAGAATATATGAGCGATATGTACAGATTGATTCATCAAGTAATTACTAAATGGCTCTCAAATACATGAATAAGAAGAATTATAATAAACGGGCACTGAACTCGATATTAGCCAAATGACACCAGGAAATAACTCACACTTCAGGCGTATGACAAGAAGAGACCTGGACAGATACGCTAGTGCAGGCATTAAGGAGGTTTATAGTCAGAAAGCTCACAATTTGAAACATATTTTGAAACAAGTGCTCAATGTCGTGCAAAGCTGCTGTGACCAGCAAACTAGGAAACCAGTGACAAACAGATCACATAATAGATCAGCAAACCAGCAAACCAGTGACTAATCCTTACATTGAAATCAATATAATGCTCATTAAGAGATATCTGAGGCTAAACAATGCAACAACCAATATACCAAGATGTTAACAGAACTGAAAGCAACAAAAATGAAGCAGAGATGTGAGTATGGGGGTCAGATAGAGGAACAACTACTTCAAAGGTCGAGATGAACTAAAATAACACAGTTAAGACCCAATGAGTATGAAATTTCGATGAGATATGGACCCCAAAAGATAAAACATAATTTGAGATTTCAGTGGGAAGATTACGACCTGATTTGTGATGTTACAATGAGGAAAGAAATCCCGGCGATGTCACAAACCAAATTTGAGATTTCAGTGGGAAGATTACGACCTGATTTGTGATGTTACAATGAGGAAAGAAATCCCAGCGATGTCACAAACCACAAATACTAGAGCATAACAGATTAGTTTTTCACTTGTTAGAGCCAAATGATGCCTAGTATATAGCTATAAAGAGAAAAATAGGGAAGCAAATCAACTGTTGTGCTACCAAATGAGAAAAAATTCTGGTTCCTCTAAAGGTGCTAGGACATGATCAGATTTCAAAAGAGATGCTATAATGCATGTTTGAGGAATAATATCATGATCACACTAAATTAACTCCTAACAAGCTAACAGTACCCAGGAAAGACCAAGAACAGGGCATACCCTTTCATTTTCCAGCAACATTTAATAAAATGAGAACATAAACATTTGAGTTCCAAGTGAGAAAGAAGTTTCAAAAATTAATCATGTAAATATAGACATGGACTTTGAACCCAACAACACAAACGACTCTAGTATTATTAATCAAATTCACACTCTCAATTTTTATATAGATCTATGTACAAAAAGCGAGCAAGCCAAGAATTCTAATATTTAATCAGTAAGCAATTTTTCAGGAAGAGGAATATATAAGTGGATTCTGCAAACTGATTCTTTAACAGGGAACAGGCATGTAATCATAGCAATAGCATGTACATGAACATATTTGTGAACAAGTGTAATAGTTTATAATCTTGGACTTGTAGTTTGGGAGATATAAGGCCATGATTAGATGCGACTACAACCCAAATAAAAACTAACATTAAGGGACAAACAGACAGCTCAAAAATGCATAAGTTCGACAGTAATAAAACTGAAGCAGAGAGCATAAGGGGACAAACAGACAGCTCAAAATTGCATAAGTTCCACAGTAATAAAACTGAAGCAGAGAGCATAATAGACAGATTATGTTCACAGAAAATCAAACAGCCAGCGTCTTGAGAAACTAGAACCCTTATCAGGACGAATTAACAGGCTAGATGACAGCATGCTTTTTTAAATAAAACAATGGATAAAATGACAACAATAACATGCTCATCAACTTTACAGTGAACCAAACAATATCAACAACATTCTTAGCCACCTGAATAATGAACAAACAATATGTTGACTATACTTAGCCAAACACAGTCACCTCAAGACGCATCAACTTGAACATCACTATTCAGTCAGTTAATAGCATCACAATACAGCCCTAGAAACGTCTTAACGACCAACAACAACAATACCACAGCATCAACTTTTCACAACGTCGTCTCAGTCAGCTAAAAGCAATCAAAAATGCAATAGTGCACGCACCATAAAGATGAGAAGCATCTGTATGAGGATGCAGCGAACTAGAGATTTTAACGAACTGACACCCAGCCACCACCACCTAAACCGTGAGTATGAGCTTGCTGGATCTCGAACTATGTAAACTTCTGGAAATTTTTTACGAAATATCAAAATCAGAACTTTGTTGTTTCTGGAATAACCGACTGCTATTTTTGGTTCGAAAACCTTGCCTCCATCAATGGAGGAAAAGGGGTTATATAGGGTCAAATTAGGGTTTTGAAATGGGTAAAAAGAACAGAAGCGAAGGGGAGATCGGGGTCGGATTCGACCCTTTTTCCCTTTAGATTTCAAAATCCGAAATCATTTTGTCTCCAACATGTATCCGTTAATCAAGGGAACAAAGAAACTAATGGTCGTAGATTTTATTGACTGGTTGGTGAGTACGATTTTGTTGAATGGTGGTTGTTGGTTTCGATTTTGACTGGTCGTTGTTGGTTTGTTTGTCTGGTTTTCATGGTTTTTTCTTGGTTGATCTCTGGTTTCTTCTTCTTTGAAGAAGATGAAGGAGATGGTAAGAGAGAGAGTGAAGTATGAGCGTGAGAATGGAAAGAAAAGAGAATTGGGGGAGCGTGGCCTAATATTAACTTCTTCTTTTTTTTTTTGTTTTTTTTTAATGAAATAGATAAATATTTTAAAATTAAATAAGTCGGGTAATTCGTAATGTGAAAGATAAAAATTAGGTGTCAACAGGCTCCTAGTTAAATCTAAGGCTTCTACGAATTGATTTTTTTGAAGAATATTGTTGGACATGGTTACACTATAAGGCACAAAAAAAAAAAAAAAAAGGGCAAAAAATTAGTATTAAGTATTTCCAACAGTGGCCGCCACATAAACGAGGAAAGAAAACAAAATGATCTTTAAACAATGGCTGAAATGAAGCGGAAGAGATTGGGAAAAAAAAAACAAATGAGTGTTATAGAAGCTACTTAATGTATATTGTCTTGTGAAATGACAAAAACAAGATTTTGATGGGTGTTGCTTCCAAGACTAAAAAAATCAGAGTGTTTCTTGAAAAAAAAATCAGCTTTCACCAAATTCCAAGGAAAAAAAACATAGATATTAAAAATATAAAAGGAAAAAAATAATATTATACTATATGTACACTTTTATAAATAAAAAGTTAAGTTTATAATATAATATGGTACATTATAAAAATGTAATAAATGCTCTTAAATAATTTTTTTCTTGCAATTTTTCAAAATAAAAGGATATAATTTATCTGAAGGAGGTGCATCTCACCTCTTTGATCTTCTTAAAATTAAAGAATAAATATCATTACGGTAGTTATGTTTTGATAGAGTTAGCTAGTGAGAAGTATACGTGATCAATTCATCAATCGTGACATATTACCTTAAAGAGAACTCATTAAATGTAGGGTGTGTCTAGTTTCTATTATATAAAAAAGTCAATCATATTCTTATAATTATAGTCATTTAAAATATTTATTGAATTTCTCACTCTAAATTTCTATTCTAAAATATCTTTTAAAAAAATCACTTACACACAATTTAATTCTAGAAATATCATTACAAATTTATAATTATGATTATCATACAAGGATAAATAATAAATATCTATATCAAATATCTACTGATTTGCTCAATTCAAATTTCTATTCTAAACAATTAAAAAAAACAAAAAGAAAAAGAAAAACTAGATACTTACACATAACTCAATTCTAGAAATATTAATTGTACTCTTTTATTGTCTATAATTTTATGTTCATCATTTAAGTGCAAATGATTAATAATTATTTAAAATATTTATTGATTTTCTCACTCTAAATTTCTATTCTAATTTTTTTTTTAAAAAAAGAACACTTACACACAACTTGGTTCTAGAAACATCAATACAAATTTACAATTATGCTTATCATACAAGGATAAATGATAACTATCCATATAAAAAATCTACTGAATTACTCAATTCAAATTTATATTCTAAAATTTTTTAAAAATAAAATAAAAACAAAAACTACACACTTACACATAACTCAATCCTAGAAATATCAATTGTACTCTTTCATTGTCTATAATAAATACCTCATTCTTGTTATTTCAGCTAAAAATTCATATACCTACTTTTATTTTCTTGATTTTTCATTTACAATATCTTTTTGTTTCAGCTAAAAATCTATATATCTACTTCATTTTCTTTTTAATAGTAATAAGCTTTTAACTGTGCATAATAGTGAGTTAGTTTATCACAAAGTTTTAGGATTTAATTAGAATCTGCTCACTTATGGAACTTAATCACATATAAGGTTTAATCTTTATATTTTTAAAAATCACATAAAAGACTTAATTTTTATATTTTCTTTTATATTCGTGGATTATAGAGAAATTAAAACAATTATAGTGCAAGCTTTGAGCATTTTTCGAGTTTTCAATGGTTGAAATTTTTTAAGGTACTAGATTTTATACCTCACTTTCTACAATTGAATTATCATTTTTGATTGGTAATTTGTTGGAATTTTTTTAAGGTACTAGGTTTTATACCTCACTTTCTACAATTGAATTATCGTTTTTGATTGGTAATTTGAATAAACATTTGAAATTCTTATTGATTTTGCATATAGTTTTTTTTACCAGTATATTTTTCAATTAGTAAAGCATTATTAGTCCTCCTTCTCCTCCATTTTTACGTTGAAAAAATAATATTGTGTTGTGGCTTACGATACTTTTAGAATAGTTGGGTATTTATTTTGATATTTCAATTAATTATTATTTACTTCCTTTTAATCATCCTAAATTTCTTTGTATGATGGTTTCTAAAATGATTAAAAAAATTGTCTGCTAAACTGATAATTACAACTCTTACTTATAGGAAATGATGAATTCAAATGTACTTATGCACATATTGCAGATGAAAGAATCTTATAATATATGAATAATGATGTACATAAATATTGTTGCGTTCTATTTCACACGTTGTGTATAGAGATGATATGTTCAATTGTGTTAGTATGAAGGCTTTTGATTGAGTTTTGTCTAATTATTATGTTCTGTTGTGTTAGCATGAAGGTCTTTGACCGAGCTTAGTCTAATTATTTTAGTCATATTTATAAAAAAAATGCATAAAAAATCAAGTTGGGCCGTGCTAAACACGGGCATTCTTATCTAGTATGACTTAAATATTTTTCAAATAGACTTATTTTTTTAAAAAAAATTGTAAATAAAATTGTTTTCCTACCTAAACTAAGGATTTTTTTTGGGGGGGGGGGGGGTCAGGTTTCGGTGGTTCTTAAGTCGGGAGTCACTTTCTTTATTAAAAAAAATTACATAACAAGAAGAAAGGTAACTTTGTGATACTAATTGAGTAATCATACGAGGAATTGACCCTAAGATGTTTTTGACACTATAAGTCCAAGAAGGGACTTTTTGTGTAGTATGTACAATAACAAATAACAATATTTATACTTTTGATATACACCTCAATTAAGTGTTATCTACCTAAACAATTTATTGGCCAACGCCAACTCACGAAATTTTTGTAACTCCAGCAACTGAATGTCTAAGTTTGTTATAGAGGGTCAAATTCAAAATTAGTATGCTCCAGAACTGGTCCAAGCCTAACCAGCTTAGGTACAATAATGTTATCCCTGAGAGCACATATCACTGGATTATCCCACTGCAACAGCGCGCCTACAAGATTTGCACGTACTGTTAATGGAAATATACGGGGCCATCTTTCACTTCCATATGCTTTGAATGCTTCCTCGACTGAAGTACGCTTAGACTTGATAGCTTCTGCAAGTTTTTTTGACAAAACTATTGAATCTTCAAGTGCACAACAAGCACCTTGACCAAGATTTGGTGTCATTGGGTGCCATGCGTCGCCAACCAACACAATACTACCAGTAGAGGCTGGAGGGCTTATTGAGGGCCAAAGCCATCTATCTACTAGGCTGGTTCTTATGATTGTGTCGTCTGGTGTAAGATTGATGAGGTTTATTAGGTCTGTTGGCCAGTGTCTGAGGAGTTGTTTAGCCTGCTGTTTCAAAATAGATGGATCTGTTATCTTTGGACCTGTCAACAGACACTGAAAATAGTTAAAATGATGTAACACAAATCAAAATAGATGGATCTGTTATCTTTGGACCTGTCAACAGACACTGAAAATAGTTAAAATGATGCAACACAAGAAGATAAAAGAGACTTTTTTGTAGGACGCCTTTCAACCTTATTCAGAGAGTTACATGGCAGGAAATAAGTTTTCAGCTAATGAGAATCTAATTAATCAAAAAGTGGACATTGCTGTCAAATAACATGCCCTCATGAAAAACAGATCTATCATGTGCATATGGGCGTTCATTTCTGCCTACAATTTGCTAGGCGCACGGACATATCAAGTCCTAATTCCTCTTGTGTGAATTTTCTCATATAGTCAGTTCCAAAACCAGATAAAGGAAGAAAGTTGCGTAGGTTGACAACCAACATAAAACTAGTCGATTTATGATAAATCCTCACAATACATTTGACAATCATACAACTGACCTCATCTTTCTTGTTGAGGCGCAAGTTTTTTATTGACATATCAAGTTCTTGTATTTACACGTGAGGGGCAATATATCTGTAAACCCCACTTTTCTATTTAGGGGTATAGAGACAAGTAAGAGGTTGGTGTAAATGCTTTCTTGCGTCTGTCATGAATACTAAAGAGAGGAATAGACCAGAAAGCTGTTATGAAACACAAACCTGGTGACGAGCTATTGTAGCAGATAAACCAGTAGACTTTAGTTTCAGATACCGGAACATATCCAGCACGCACCCCTCTTCCATAGATGTAGTTTACTTTTGGTTCAAATGTCTGTCCTTCAGGGAAATATGTTAGGCCTTGAAATGCACAATGTCCTACATAGTTAGGCTTTGGTAACCCCATCAACTTGGCCACTGGTGACCGAATCAGGCTTTGGAAACCCCATCAACTTGGCCACTGGTGACCGAGTGCCATCACAAGCGATCAATATCTGTACAGAAATGAAGTTCAAGAAGCAGGGACAAGCATAAGAAATAGGTCCACTTGGTAATTTTTTTGAATAAATCTTACAGCTCCAAAATAAGAATCATCAAAGCAATTTACAGTTTCCTTTATCCAGTTCAATCAGAAAACAATGTTTTTAGAAATACTAACATTACTAACAAAAGGAGAGATACTAAGACAGGTGAGAACAAGCACCACAGAAACCCTGCAAATCAAGTGCACATCCAACGACGTACCTTGGCAGATATCCGAATACCATCTTCAAGTTCCAACAAGGTTTCACCATTTTCACCTCTTTCAATGTTTGCTAGCTTCGAGGAAAAAGAAATAGCATCTGGTGGTAGCTTACTGGCAAGTGTTTCCAGAAGGACTCTCCTCTCCACAGCACGCACTTCTTGGCTACTCCATTTTCATGGATCAATAAAATTAGGATAAGAATTGTGTGATAAATTACCATTAACCACAACAATGAACTAGGAACTTTACCTTTCGTCCTCATCTTTGAACCTGAAGGAGCGCAACTCTCTTCCATCTTCTGACTTTATCTCCATCTTGCAAATTACACGATAGTCTTTACATATAAGCCAGTGATTTTTGTTATCTGCCTAAATTCAAAATAGTAAAACAGAATAGATGAAGTAGAAACTTCTTCCGAGCCCACAATTTGTTTGTGTGTCCTTGAGAAATTTAATCCCCTTAGTTTCACCGTTACCCAAGGTCTACAGATTAGTTTCTCCCAGGATAAAACGGAAATTTATTGTGAGAAACTGACTCCTGAGATCATTACCAACTCCAATAGCATCCAAGGCCTTCCATCCATTTTTAAAAAGTGTATGCGAGGTTCCTCCAGTCCTCAATGACTCACCCTGCTCAAGCACCAATGTTCTTATACCCAGCCTAAATCACATTCATCAAACTTCTCAATTTCGCAAAAAGCAGAAAAAATATTGTAACAGCAATAGAAGCAAATGGATATAGAAAATTCATAGACAACAACAATAACAGAAACCTAGGGTAATCCCACAAGTGCCAATCTGGAGAGACTAGTGTGTACATAGATCTCACCCCTACCTTTGTAGAGGTAGAGAGCTAAGTAGACCAAATTAACTAGTTTGTAACTAAGACTAAATGGTTGTAATAGCAGCTACATGTGGAGGCGCACATTTTATCTTTTGAAAATCTTAATAGCTCGGTTAGTTGGTTGACTAATGAACTTAACTTTCACCCTAGAACAAAAAAAAAAAAAAGTGGAAGGAAAGTTTGTGAACTGAACCTCTGAAGAGAAACCGCAGTAGCAAGGCCAGCAATTCCAGCCCCGACTATAACAATATCCTCTTTTCTATCATCAGCTTGAGCATTTACAATAGATGAAGAAATCGGTCCGACTCGAATTCCGGTTTCACCTGGCAACCCTCGTTGTATGGGTATTGAAGACGTTCGTTTTCTGAAATAAAGTGATGGGTCAGAAGAAGAAGAAAGAGAGATGTGGGATTTCACTAGCAACAGAGTGGAAGAAGATAAAGCCATGAAATTATTTCGTTTGTAGAACAAAAATGTGAAGAAGACAAGAGGGGAAAATCAAGTGGGTATTCCATAAGAATACGAGTGGTCGACATTTAACGATGTGTCAAAACTCAAAATCACCCCCCTTTATGTACTACGCATCATGATTTTCCGCCGTAGACCTCACCCCCAACCCCACTTTAACTGCAGGCATTTCCCGGCAAAAATTATATCCTTTAAGCGGAACGGATACATAAAGAGTCTACCCAGATTATTTGTAACTGAGAGGAAGTTAATTGCTTGGTTTCCTTGTTTGCTTCAGTGAAGTTTGAGCATTTGGGTATATTTATAAGGAAAAGTTCGCCGGTGTGCCATGGTTTCCGGGGAACGGTCTGATATGTAAAATTCAAGCATTATAATAAAGTTTGTGCTTTATGGAAATTGGCAATTTGACCCATAATTTATCTTGTTCGCTGGCAATAGACTTTCTCAATGGTGCTTTATTCCACAAGAAAATGTTAGTACTCAGAGACTTCCAGGCAGCTCAAGTTCTTTCCGGTGATGACCAAATGGAGTGTACTTCTGTTCTTTATAGAGGTTTGGGTTTAAATCTTTTTAGTATTGAATAATTTTTGCTAGACAATGCTTTACTTCAATGTAAGACTTTCGCCGTGAGAATTGAAATTTAATTAGACTCTAAGGTGGATATGAGGGGAAAAAAGAGAGTTTTTTTAGGTGATGAAGCCACTACCTGACCATGCATAGCTACGACATGGGTTGTGGTTATGGCTGAATTACATTTTAGATCTGTAACTCTTTACGTACCAAGTGGAATAGGGTGGAGCTATATTTACCTAACGGTTACTTTTTTGAATATATATGTTACAACAACAACAACATACCCAGTGAAATCCCACAAGTGGGGTCTGGGGAGGGTAGGATGTACGCAGACCTTACCACTACCTAAGTAGAGAG
>DF361561.1:8258-33457 GCA_000787875.1 Solanum virginianum | reverse complement strand
TGGCAAAAACCCGCATATTGTAACTTCTGGACATGTGCCTTCTTGATGGGCCAACACTCCGCCCCATACAACGAGGAAGGTCTAACCACCGCTCTATAAAACTTACCTTTAAGTTTAGGTGGTATCTTCTTATCACATAAAACTTCAGAAGCCAATCTCCATTTGGTCCAAGCAGCCCCAATACGGTGTGTAACATCGTCGTCAATATCACCACTGTTTTGGATGACGGACCCCAGATACTTAAAGCTTTCCTTCTTGGGGATAGGTTGAGTTCCAAGCCTCAACGAAAATCTAAACACCCTTAACGAAAATACTGATTTCGCCATTGAAAGTGGAATGGGAGTGACTTATTTCGGGTGTGTGGAAGTTTAACAATGTGGATTTTTTTTTTTCAAATCTCTTTTGCTATTATCAGTAAATTAATTGAAATCCCTAATATTAAAATAATGGAATAATAACATAAAAATAAAATAGTCCAAAAAGATAGTTAAAAGTCATGATTGAATTTGTATGATGATATTATATTGAAAGACCGGTCTAACAACAAAGCTGGAATAGCTCAGTTGGTTAGAGCGTGTGGCTGTTAACCACAAGGTCGGAGGTTCAAGCCCTCCTTCTAGCGTTTATTTTGCATTTTAGTTTTAAAGTTCAGAATATATAAAAAGGAAAAGAGGAAAAGAGTTTTAATACATGTCTCCACTTTGTTATTTTTAGAGTTAATATATCTTCCATCGTAAAAATGACTCATTTTTTTTTTTTGTTTAATGAAAGTGAAAAAGAATAATTTTTAAACTTTTTAAGTTTAAAAAAATATCTTAATTTTATAAAATGAAATTATTAAATATTTTTTAGTATAGTAGATATGTTTTCAAAAATAAAATATGCAAAAAGATAACAATTCTATTTTTGATGAAAATGGAAAGGGCTGATGTAGGTGAGTGACCCGGCAATTCTCACTATCTGATGGTACGGCAGCACAGGAACTTACTCATGATCCTCCGGAAAGAAAGGGACACAATAGATGCTTTCTTCTTTCTTGCAGAAAGCGGGTCTCTGATTATTTGAAGAATTTTACTGAACAAGACTGAAGACTGAGCTCGTGTAATGGATACCGGCAGTTGTACAAGTAGCAGCAATAGTAATAGCAATGGTGTGAGAGTTAATGCAGAAGAAAGGAGAATGAGAATAGAGAATCCCTTTACTTTGAAGGTCGGTCAAGTATTTACTGGTTTTGGCATTGGCTGTGGGATTGGAATCGGTGTTGGACGCCCTTTAAATCTAGGTACTACGCCATCTTCACCCTTCTCATTTCTTCCCATTTCACCAAAAAAGAAAAAAAATCCATGAAATTTGAAGATTTTTGGCCTATTAACCAAAAAGGACAGGAAGGACAACAACAAGAAAAACCCAAAAATTCAAGTAATTCATATGGGGGATGTAATTTTGTTTTAGTATGTTGTTTATTATTGACTTGAATGTGTAAAGATGAAATCTTTATGTTGTAGGTATTCAAATTCTGAATGTTTTGTACTGTGCTGCTCCGTTTGGTTACATTCAACCCAACTTTAAACACAATAATTCATGTAACTCATTTTTGGGTTTTAAGTTTATCCATGGTGTATGCACTTGCACTGAGGGTCTTTTGAAAACAACCGACTCCTCAAGGTAGTGGTAACGTACACTTTACCTCTCTAGAGGCTGAGGTAATGGTAAGTGGTAACGTACACTTTACCTCCTTGGACCCCTCTTAGTGGGGTTTCTCTGGGCATGTTGTTGTAAGTTTGTCCATGGGGTGTGTGTGTGTTTTAATGAAGCAAATAAAGATGAAATTTTTAAGTTATTTGTAATGGTTGGAATACTCTTTCTGCCTGTTTTTGTGCTGTTTGATGTAATTTTGGTTACTTTTAATGAATTATTACTGCATTTACTGTTTTCTATATAGGAATTATTTATTTTATCACACCAAGTGAACACGAGTTAAGGGATATCTGAAATCGATATGTACATATTATTTAGCATTGCTAATCCTCCTCCTTAAATGCTCTTTTGTTGTTCGTTCTTATTGGGTTATTCTTTGCTGAAAGAGGATTCTCAGCAATTGATTTCTTAACGTCTGTGTGTTTAAGCTCTGCCATTAGTATAGCATGCCAGGGTTGATACTGATAACAAAGTTGCAGGCTATGGGTTAATGCTCCTTTAGATACTTTCTCATGGAAAGAACCAATTACTACAGTCTATCTAAAAGGTTGTTACTCTTAGTCAAATACTGTTGAAACAAGAGTTGTTGATCTGTTAATACGATGGTATGCATAGATATAAATGATATGCAATTGAGCAGTCTGAGTGGTGCAGTTTGTGTGGTTTATCAGATTGCCCTTTGTGTAGTCACATGGTTGTATTGTAGTCAAGTGCAAATTGATCCTGTTCAGCCTTTCTGCACTGTTGGGGCTATTGGATCCCAGTATCTAAAATTTGGAATTCATCAATTTGATCGAATTGGTTTAGGTTGTAATTTATCACATAGATTTTCTGTCTTAATGTAAGCACAAGTTGATAATGGTATGAGATACTATAAATTAAAGGAGGTCCCCTTCTTTTAGATTGATATCTCTCTTGAGTTTTCCTCACTATTTTACCTTGTTTTTAGGTGCAATACCTATGCTAAATCAAGTTATGACTGCCACTAGAGGTGCAACTGATGCATTCTCTGGAGTTGGAAGACATGTTAATAATTCTGTATGTCTATTTGCTAAACTCTTCACAGATTGTGGTGTTCTTATATCTTATTAAGATTTGTTCTTTCACTGGGCCCTTATTGCTTTCGGTCGTTCCTGTAGTTGAAAAAGGTGGGGGCAAAAGGCATTGAAGCAGGCATTGGATGTGGAGTAGGTTTTGGACATGGTTTTGGAGTTGGTATGTAGACCTGTATTTGCTTTGTTAAAGGTTATTATTATTTTTTATCAGGTCAATTATGATTTCATTGATAAAAAGCTTCCATACATGCTGAATCACAAGCTATAGCAAAAACATAAAAGAGTGAGTTCTACAACCATTGAACCTTCTAAATGCTTCCTAGAGAGCTAACAAAGTCAAGAAACTGAACAAAACACTAAAGGCTATCTATTAAGATTTGCATTTAGGATGATTTATTTGAAGCAGAGAAATTGGTAACCTACTGTGATATTCCTAATCACTTTGTGTGCACTTTGACTTAGAGGAGATGAGCTGAAGACTTGAAAGATCTCTTGCAAAGAGAAATAGACAATAATAATGTTGGGCAGGTATTCCATAGCCTATGATTGGCAGCAGAAATAAGAAAAACTAGGCTGATCTTAGGTTTATTTTGTTGCCAAAAAACATGTGAGATATAGCAGTTCAATGGTTATTGGGTTTTTACCCAAAGAGAAAAAAAGTTGGCTCTGAAAAGAACGGTTTTTGAATTGCCAAGATCTGCACAAATGTGACTGGCTGATGGCAGAAGAAAGGAGAAAGACAACAGCCTAGGAATTATCCTGCCTAGCATTCCATATGGATAAGAGCCCAAGCCAAGCTGCTTAATGAAAAGTAAAGATGCCAGCGAGCAAACCAACTCACAATTCTTTACCATTAGATTGACAGGATTCATCCAATTTGATAAGCTGGCATCACTAGCAAGTAAGAAGAAACTAGTTTGTAATCTGATGTGTACGACAAGTAGGATTGCCGACAAGATGCAAAAACATTGCAAATTACTTCTGGACAGATTATCCTGACTTACGAAAAGTTCAGTGCAAGATAATGTACTTCACCAAAATTGTTTGAATTTAAATTGAAATCTCCTTGTCACTATTTTAGAAACTTTCAGAAGTAAAACTAACAAGTCGAAGCTAAAAGATATAAACGCCTGATATAAGTCCTGTCACTTGATCCTTCCCAAAGTAAATTTTTCCGTCTTTTCTTTCTTCTCCTTCAGTATAACATAAAACCATCAACATAAGCATGACTGGCATAAGCTAAAATTGAAGTAATTGCTTAATTAGTTTGACCTTTTTATGTTTCTTTGAGGCAATTTGTTAGTGGACTCCTTTTCTCATGTTTCTTTGAGAAAATATTGACAATTCCTATAGCTGTGTTGACAGAGCATGATCGTATTGAAAGTATGCCTTGTCTGAACTCATATGTGAGATCAATTAGTGTTATCAACTTTAGCCTTATGATTAGCTCTTGCCTATATTTTACCGTCGTGCCATGCGTCATTCATATGATTGAACTGTGTGTATGGTTGAATCAGTATGGGATAGATTCTGGATAAATGATTCTCCATGCTTGATGGCTATGCTTGGTGATACGTGATAGTCGTGCCGTGTTCATAGTGACTAGGTCATCATAGGTGTTTCAAGAAACTGAAAGTTGTCTTGAGTGATAGATTCCTTAGTCCAGGCTAATTGGGTTTCTTGGAATGTAAACTTGTGTCTTGGTACTAAATCATGATCACAAACTCTGGGAATGATTTAAAGGAAGAAAAAAAGAAAACAGAAATAGCTGAATCATGAAAACATTATTTTATAAAGTTGTGTCAGGCAGATTTTGTCTAAACATCTCCTTTGTTTAACAACAAAATCTTGTTGATGCATGTTAGGTCTTGCTGTGAAGCGTGGAGTGGTGGAGCGGATTCAGTTGTATTTAATTGTATGTATTCTTGTCCGTAGTTCACTGCTGCTACCATATAAAACTTCCCTCTTTCTTCACACTTAAGTTTTAATATAATTCCTCTTAAACTGCAGCAAGCCATGACAAAATTAATGATGAAGTCTGGCATGCCTACCGGCTTATCTATTGGTCAAGACATCCTACCAGCATCCTTGCAAGCTGGGATGAAAACAGAAGCCTCTATTCAGAACCCAGTGGGAATTGCCAATCCGCTTGAACTGAAGGTCCCACATAGTTCTTCTCTGGGCTTGCTTACAGATAGGAACACAAATTCTCTCTCTTCTCATGAAAAAGACAGTTCAACAGCTAATATCAGCTCTTCAGATGCATCATATAGCAGCCGCACAGAGAAGGTTATTAGCAATTTTCTGCAGAGTCCACTTGTGAAAGATGAAGACAGTACAACAAATAAGCCGGTATGTCAAGATGAATACACATTTCTCACAACACTCTAGGTTAAGCCTAATTTTGTGAGATCTCCTTGTATTTGTTGTATATTGTGCTAAGGATGAGATTGAAAATCGTAGATGGAAATATAAGGTTGCTAATATCAAAATATATTAGTTGTAACTCCTGTACTTCTTTATTTGCAGTTTGAGCATTTGAGATCAGAGAACAACCTTCTTCATATTGTAAGTTTTCATGTTGACTATTTACGCCACTTAATAATGTTCTTTACATGTTCTATGTTTATATGGCATGTGAAGTACTGAAAATACGCTTTCTGCATTGTAGGTGATGAAACATCAGCAAGTGATTGATGAGCTCATGCAGGAAAATGAAAAGCTTCGCCAGATACTGGTGGAAGACTTAAAAGTCTCGCCCAGTAAACTCCAAACCAGCTACTCTAGTGGAAGTAAGTTCCCAAATACAGAATGTTTCGAGTGCCGTAGAAAACAAAGGAGAAGACGATGAATGAATACAATATCTTTCTCTTTTAACATTTTTCTACAAGATGGATAAAAACAATATCTTACATATTTTATCTACATCACCCAAGCAATTAATCAAGAAGCCAACCTCTCTCTGGCTTAGCAAATTTCAGCATATTTTTGGTTGCTCTGGATGAAAGCTTGATTGCCACATGCAATCAGGTAGCATGTGGATTAGCTTAAAGCTACTAAAATATGTGTGGGATGCTGGAAACAGATAGCTATTCTTGTTTAGCTATATGTCGTGCGTATCCCTCCCGCTCTCTCTATATACATCTATATAGATATATTTAGCTTTTGAATGCCTGCAATATGTACTTGTTTCTGAAATTCATTTACATGAAAGTGAATTAGCACTGGAAAGGCAAGTAAGAATAGAAGTGTATTTTATTAAGCTGAGTGAAAATGTTACATGATAGCTGTAACAATTGATAACTGATAAATCTTCATGTCGGCATCCTCATCGTTCCTTAAAACTCACATTCACTCATGTACCTTGAAAATCAAGGACAAAGTGAAACAACAAAAATGAAAAAAAACAACAATACTGTAAAATATATTAAAATGCAATAAAAAATACATACTGGTAAATTATTTTTAATCTACACCACATGTTGAAGACATATGACCATCAACTTAAGAGTAGGAGTGCTATACTCCCAATCAGTGCTACCACTGCCATGCTACTTCTATGCACTAAAGCACTTGATGGAGAAGGTATAAATCCATCAGCAGGTCTCGGAGCCGGTGCCGAGGCCCCAGTCCCATGGGTGCAGGGGGAGAGGCAGGCATATCAGGTGCTGGTGATGAGCTAACTGATGGACCAGGGCTAATTGTTGGAGGAAATGCCACTGGTGCTGGTGATGACATAAGCGGAGGCTTGATGATAACCAGGGACTTGGCTACAATGCTGGAAGGTGGCATTATGGGTGCTTGATCAGCAGAGAGGGATAGAAATGTAAGGAAAAGGGAGAGCACTAACATGGCACATGAAGGAGCCATGGCTCTCTTGTGAAATCTTTTAGATTTCTTTCACAGGAAACTCAAAGAGGATCCTTGAAAGGAATGTACAAATTAAGATCTTTGACAAAGTTTGTGTGCTGAGGTAGTGGTTTGAGATAGAAATATATGTTTAAACAAGGGCTCCATGTCCTGATTTTCCTTCATAAGTCTACTCAGAACTTCAATTTGCAAAGTTTATAGCTGAGTACTCTTAATTTTATCTCTTGTTAGTGCATAAAACTTATCGAAATGGAATTGATTTTGATACACACTTTTGCATTTGAATAATTTTTTTCCTAGCTATGTTGTTCGGGGTAGCTTGCATGCACCTCTGCAGGATACTTGCCACCTCCCAATAGCAACATGTACATGGTAACTTTGTCCACCAAAGTTAGATGTCACGGACTTGATCGTAATTCCAACGAACCGTGCAACCTAGCAAACTTTCTTCTCTAGGTGCTAGTTAGCCTGACTCTAATGCTTAGCAGGACTCGAAAGAACCTAAGCAAAAGACTCTAAGAAGGAACTCGAATATTTGAAGGAACTCGAATATTTGGAGGAACAAAGAAAGAACTTGTATTAGAGAACTCTTGAAAGCTTTTACTATGCTTGTTGTGAGTTGCTTTCCTTTGATGCCTTACAAGACAAATGACCCCCTTTATTCATACTTGTAACTAGGGGTCAAAGTGCAATTAAAATTTATATGCTAAATCCCTCATTATTTACAATCTAGTCCATATTCTAGAATACTCCACACTATTCTAGGAAAGACTAAGTCTTACAAGACTTATCTACAATGTTCTAGGCTATTCTAGAACCTTCCGGCTTACTCTACCAAGATCTATGCATTTCTAGAGCATTCCAGAGTGCTCCAAGCTTGCCATGGACGATTTTAAAGCATTTTGGGCAGAATTTGGACGGCTCGTCACATTCTCCCCCACTCAATTTGGCGACGTCCTTGGCGCATCCTCCTTGTAGGCCTTGATAAGATCCTGGTAGTCCCACAACGTCAGCTCATGTTCCTAGCTGGCTTCACTGTCGGGAGATCCCTTCCATTTGACAAAGTACTCAGTGTAGCTGGGATGAGTCCCTCGTCTGGGAATGACTCGGTGCACAAGAATCTCCTTCGCTTCTCGCTCTGGCACCGTGGTGATGGCAGTAGGTGCTCTTTTTGACTCTCCCCGGCTTGGATCATCCTTGTCCTGATGGTATGGTTTCAGTAGGCTCACGTAGAAGACAGGGTGCATCTCTAGGTGTGAGGGAAGGGTCACGCAGTAGGCTAGCTTTTCGATGCGTTTTTCCACAGGAAACGGCCCCTCATAGCGCCTTACTAGCCCTTTGTGCACCTTGACAAGCCTTCTGCTTTAATGAGGAAGGAGCTTCACCATGACTAAGTCTCCTTCCTCGAACTCCAAGTGTCTTCTCTTAGCATCGGCCCATTTCTTCATTTTCTGTCCGGCCTTTGCTAAGTATGTCTTTGCCAAGTCTGCCTTTTCATGCCATCCCTTGGCAAACTTGTAGGCTGAAGGGTTTGGACCTTTATAACCAATGGCCATAGTTTGTGGCGTCATTGGCTGCTACCCCGTTGCAAGCTCGAATGGACTCGCCCCAGTCGACTCATTTTTCTGCAGATTGTAGGAAAACTGGGCGATATCCAGAAGTTTGGCCCAATCCTTCTGGTTAGCATTGACATAGTGTCGTAAGTATAGCTCCAACAAAGCATTCACCCTCTCTGTTTGGCCATCTGTTTGTGGGTGAAAGCTTGTTGAAAAGTTGAGCTCGGACCCCAGGATTTTGAAGAGCTCCATCCAGAATCTCCCTGTGAAACGGGTGTCCCTGTCGCTGACGATGGTCTTTGGTATGCCCCAATATTTCACCACATGTTTGAAGAATAATTTGGTAGCATCTTCAGCATTGAACTTCGTCGGGACTGGTATGAATACTCCGTACTTGCTGAATCTGTCCACGACGACCATAATGTTGTTGCACCCCTCTGGTTTTGGTAAGCATGTGATGAAGTCCATGGAAATACTTTCCCATGGTCTCTCCGCAATAGGCAATGGCTCCAATAGACCGACTGCTGGACGTTGTTCCACCTTGTCTTACTGGTACACAAGACAAGTCTTTACATAGAGCTCAACATCATCCCTCATCTGGGGCCAATAGTAAGCTCGTTCGATGAGTGCCATAGTCCTTCGTGCTCCGGTGTGTCCTGCCCACCTCGAGTCATGGCACTCTTTGATGATTTTCTTCCTTAAGCCTCCCCATTTTGGCACGTATACCCGGTTTCTCTTGGTGATGAGCACCCTATCCTCAAGCCAAAATTGGCGTGTCTTCCCCTGACTTGCCAAACCCATCAGATTTTTGGCTTGTGGGTCTTGCTCTAACCCCTCCTTTATCCGGTCGATCATAGGGAAACTTGGGCTAGTGATGGAGGCAAGTTCGGCCTTTCTGTTTAGTGCGTCGGCCACAACATTCCCCTTGCCTGGCTTGTACTCCATCACGAAGTCGAATTCGGCTAAGAATGCCTGCCACCTAACTTGCTTCGGTGTCAGCTTCTTTTGCTTAAGGAAGTAACTTGTGGCAACATTATCTGTCTTCACTATGAACTTGGTCCCCAGCAGATAATGTCTCCACGTTCTGAGGTAATGTACTACAGCGGTCATCTCCTTCTCCTGGACCGTGTAGCGCTTCTCCACATCATTGAGCTTACGACTTTCGTAAGCTACCGGACGACCCTCTTGCATTAGGACTCCTCCTAGTGCAAAGTCTGAAGCATTTGTTTGCACCTTATATGGTTTGGTGTGGTCGGGCAAGATCAACATTGGCTCCTGGATCACGGCTTCCTTGAGCTTCTCAAATGCTGCCTGGCACGACTCGTCCCAATCCCAGGTTCGGTTCTTCTTCAACAGGTCAGTGAGGGGAGCGACTATTGCGGAATAGCCTTTAATGAACTTCCTGTAATAGTTAGCCAATCCAAGGAAAGAACAGAGTTTTGGCACCTTCCTTGGTGGCTCCCACTCTTGTATAGCTCGGACCTTGGACTCATCCATCTGTAATTTGCCCTCTCCGATAACGTGCCCTAAGAAGGTGACTTCCCGTTGAGCAAAGGCGCACTTCTCCTTCTTGAAGTACAACTCGTTCTCACGAAGTACTTGGAGGACTTGTCTTAAATGATTTACATGATCTCCCTAAGTGTTGCTGTATATGACAATGTCATCCAAGTACACCACCACGAACTTATCCAGGAACGGTTGTAGGACACGATTCATGAGGGTGCAGAATGTAGCTGGGGCATTTGTGAGTCCAAAAGGCATTACGAGGAATTCATACGAACCGTACCTTGTGACGCATGTGGTCTTCGGTTCATCTCCCTCTTCAATCCTTACTTGGTAGTACCCGGACCGTAGATACAACTTGGTGAACCACCGTGCTTGACCAAGTTGATTGAAGAGATCAGCAATGAGCGGGATTGGGTACTTGTTCTTCACCGTGATCTTGTTGAGTGCCCAGTAGTCGATGCACAACCGGAGTGATCCGTCATGCTTCTTTTAGAACAGAACCAGGGCTCCATAAGGTGCTTTTGATGGACAAATATAGCCCATGTCCATCAACTCTTTCAACTGCCTCCGTAATTCCTCAAGCTCCGGAGGCGCCATGCGATAAAGTACTGCCGCAAGCGGGTTGGCGCCTGGTACCAGCTCTATCTTGTGATCCACCTCTCTCTTTGGTGGCAACTTCTTTGGCAGCTCGGGCAGTATCACGTCTTGGAACTCCTCCAAGACATCCTTGTGGAAGGTTTTCGACTGGAGGAATGGCTGCATCTTCCTTCAATGCAACAAGGTAGGGTGGCTCTTCCTTCTTGACTCCTCTGGCAAGTTGCATCGCCGAGATCTGCTTCTCCTAGAGTCGTGTCTCACGTTCTAGGGGGACTAGGTGTGTGTTACCCTCCTCCAAGATACACAGTGAGTTCGCGAAGGGGATTGGGATGGCCTTGACTCGGTCCATGACTCAATACCCAAGACAAGTGGATAATCGTCCATGGTCACGATAGAAAAGTTGATGTGGCCGTTCCAATTCCCTAAGCTGACTTTTACGTTCCTGGCAACTCCAAAGGTTTCTGTCGGTGCCGCATTAACTCCCTTAAGCCAACCATCCTGGCAACTCCAAAGGTTTCGATCGGTGCAGCATTAACTCCTTTAAGCCAACCGTCGCTTTTCTCATAGTGGATGCCCATCCTCTTGGCCTCCTGTAGGGTGAGGAAGTTACTGTCGGCTCCCGTGTCAACTAGTGCCTTCACGGTGTGCCCTCTGATCTTGGCCTCTGCGAACAACCTCCCTTTCTTCTCGTTCTTGGGCACCTCCACCTTTGCCTCGATTGCACTGAGGAGTCGTAGGGTCCCAATCTTGGCCTCCTCTTGCTCGTGCTCCTCAATCAAGGCCGAGAGTTTGCTCTTTTTGGGGCATTCTCTCGCGCTGTGTGACCATCACAAAAGAAGCAGCTAAACGAGCGTCTTGGTCTAGCCTGGTACTCCTTAGACCCCTTTGCCTTCTCTGCTGCCTCCTTGCCTCGATGTGGGTCTCCCCCACTCTTTCCTTTCCCGCCCTTGTCCTTGGGTTTAGGTTTCTCCACTTTCCTAAACTCAATAAGGGACTTGGCAATGGAAATAGCGGTGGTCAAGTCTTGAGCCCTTCGTCGTTGGATCTCAAGCCTAGCCTACTGTTATAACCCATCCATAAAGGCAAAGAAAGCTTCCTTATAAGGGTAGTCTGGGATCTCAAGAAGTACCTCGGTAAATTTCTTCACGTATTCCCGGATGCTTCCTTTGTGTTGCAGTCGCCTCAGTTTGCAATGAGCCTCCTCTTCCACGTTGCTAGGGTAGAACTGTTTTTTGAGTTCTGCCCTGAATTCTGCCCACGTGTTGATAGAGCAAGTGCCTCTTTCCATGTTCCCTTGTCTCCTCCTCCACCATACCATCGCGGTGTCTTCGAGGTAGAGACTGGCCATATCTACCTTTAGGGCTTCGTCGGTCATGGCGAGTACCCTAAAGTATTGCTCCATGCTCCAGATGAAGTTGTCTAGCTCCTTCGCATTCCTTGACCCTTTGAAAGACTTGGGTCGGGGAACATCTAACCTGGAAGGGGTAGTCCTTACCTTAGACGTCGACGGACTCCCTTGGGCAAGAGCCCTCTTGCACAGGCTAAGCTCCTCTTCCGTACGCTCCAGCTTGTGCAAAAGCCTCCCTAGCTCTTCCCACATTGAGGAAATCTCTGCCTTATGTGTCTCTTCCACGGCCTTCACACTGTCGAGGCATTGGGCCAGGACTTGGTTCATGGCGGATTGCATCTCTTCCCGCAATCCGTCTAGGCTGTGTTCGGCCTCCTCGAACTTCTGATCAACCTCCTCGAACTTCTCCTGTCCGTCGGCTATGACCAACTCCACCTTGGCTAACCGTGTCTCGAGCTCCACCATGGCCTCCCTGGATTGAGACCTTTGGCCCTTGGCTTTCTCGACTTGGGTGATCTCACTTCCGCCTTTCATTCCGACTTGATGTTCCGACGGTCTTCGAACCTTGCTTCGATACCAACTGTCACGGACTTGGTCGTAATTCCAACGAACCGTGCGGCCTAGCAAACTTTCTTCTCTAGGTTGCTAGTCAGCCTGACTCTAATGCTTAGCAGGACTCGAAAGAACTAAGCAAAAGACTCTAAGAAGGAATTCGAATATCTGGAGGAACAAAGAAAGAATTTGTATTAGAGAACTCTTGAAACCTTTTAGAATGCTTGTTGTGAGTTGCTTTCCTTTGATGCCTTACAAGACAAATGACCCCCTCTATTTATACTTGTAACTAGGGGTCAAAGTGCAATTAAAATTTACATGCTAAGTCCCTCATTATTTACAATCTAGTCCCTATTCTAGAATACTCCACACTATTCTAGGAAAAACTAAGTCTTACAAGACATGTCTCATTATTTACAATCTAGTCCATATTCTAGAATACTCCACACTATTCTAGGAAAGACTAAGTCTTACAAGACTTATCTACAATGTTCTAGGCTATTCTAGAACCTTCCGGCTTACTCTACCAAGATCTATACATTTCTAGAGCATTCTAGAGTGCTCCAAGCTTGCCATGGACGATTTTAAGGCATTTTTGGGCGGAATTTGGACGGCTCGTCTCATAGAACACGGGATACCAGCTAGAATATATGGGAAGAAAACACCTAATATTTTCTTCTCTGGTGTAATTTGAACTTGTTCATGATTCTCATCCCACTTCAATGACCATAAGGTTGTCTTTTGCACAGCTAAATTGGCCCAAATATGGATTGTAGGTTATTCACATGGATCCCCTTATTTTGGGATGATCTTTAATATTTGCCCCCTCAAATTTGCTTTTGGCATTTTTAAGTAACAAAAAAGTGACAAGTACCTGAAATTGAAAAAACAAAAACAAATCGTTTTCGCAAAACAAAAATCACAAGACACAAACTATGTCCTGTAAGACAATTTTTGCAAGGCACAAGTTCTACCGTACTTATGTAGTACAAAAATGGTGAATTATTCTTCCATTAATCAAGAATTTCGATTTTTGAAAAGCATCATGATTATCCAATAAGAAGCGTTCTAATTTTTTCAGATGAACAATTTGAAGAGTTATTATTGATTCTAACAATTGATTATAGAATAGTCATTCGAACCTTTCCATTCATAAATGTAGATCTTAAATAAAGGTACAATTTCATATTTCACAAAATTATGAGGCATAACTTATTCCTACCAACTTTTGACTTTAAAGACAAGTTTTCTGAACTTATATATCACAAGTTAAATATTACACAATTGACGTCGGATAAAGTAAAAGTTTTGCCAAATTAGATCAATTAAGGGTATTTTGACTCATAAATTTTCATTAAATGATAAATAGTGACTTGATCATCAATGGAGAATGAGAGCTTTAGTCAACTCCAGAAGTAGTACGTCTACAGAGACTTAACATCAGTTTCTCGTAAAAAAACAATGGACAACCAGTTTCAGTAATGTAGTGTTAACCAAGACAGGTTTAAGAAGAAATAAAATGCAGTTGACACAAATACTACTCTTATAAATAAGACTTGTGTGGCAAAAACTTTAAAAGATGGATAATGGAACAAGTGGACTAATAAACACTCGGAAGTGCTAATAAATCTAACAATCTACCTCCACTTTATTCTACCCACAACTCTCCTTCCTGGGATAAGAAAAAAGGTAATACCAGCTACAGCATAACTACCAGACACGTCTCGTTAAACCTTCAAATATATCTCAGATAACAAGCAACAACTTTCACAACAGAAAAAACTCATGAGGGAAGCACCTTCGTTTCATTTTGACATGTACCAAGAAACCCATGTTCCAGGCATTAGTGGAGATCTTGATGACAAAAAGGCTTCCAGAGTCCCACTGATTCCATTGGTTTTTTCATACCTTGATTTTTGCTTCTGTTTTCACGGAGAGATCTGCTATCATTTCTTTACGTTTCTTGACAAAAATGCGCAAGAATCCTCATCTTTGGTCTGTTAGAAGGGGTTGAGATGCAGAACCTGCAAAATAAAGCAACTTTCTTAAGATGAGGGGGGCTCATAATTTTGAAAATGACAAGCCACACTTAATATCACTGAGGAATAGAGAACAAGCTACAATCCTTATCCTCTAAAAGGAGAAAAGTAATATTTTGAAATAGCACCCACCAATGTCTCAGAAAATAGTACCCGAGAATATATAAGAAAATTTCATTATACACTACACAGCGAATCAATTCGAAAACCAAACAAAGCAATTTCTGAAGATTGTAGGTGAACAATTGACACTTTTAATTAGAAGATCCTCCACAACAAAGCCTGCAAGATGATGGAAGCATGTACCAGCATACTAAACTAATAAAATTTTATGGAGATTGTAACACCTGAGTGGAGGCTTTAAAGTAGTTTCAACTACAAATAAAACCGCAAAAATACGAAGAAAAGCTGTTTAACTCCTGTTGCTGTCAGTTCATCCATATTCTCCAATATCAACAGAGAACTTTTCAGACTACAAGTATGTACAGAAACAGACGACATTAAGTGGTAATGCATGAGAAGCAAAAATGATATGCAGAGAGGATTCATTATTTTAAATCACTTTTTCATAGTTGTCATACATCTCTGCCTTTCACAAGGTAAGGTAAGAGTAAGGCTGCATATACCTCACCATTCCCAGACCCCACTCAATATGTAGTTGTTGTTTATAGTTGTCATAAATATTACATAATGATGAAATACACCAAAAAAATTTTGGTAATCAGATTTTCAGAACACAAAGAAAGATGATGAAGCTACTTTAATATATCTGTAATTACTGCACAAGCAAAAGGAGAGACATAGATCAGTATTCACTGGGCCTAGGGAGGGTACAATATACACAGACCTTACCATTACCTCATAGAGATAGGGGGAATCTTAGTAGCTCAGTTGATTGACCACCTGAACTCCCACCTTGTTGGTGAGGGTTCGATTCCCCACATTGTAATCCCCTCCCATTTCCCCTTCCCCTACCCCCAATTTTTGAAAAATAAAAAATCATAGAGATAGAAAGGTTATTTCCAGAAAACCCTCAACTCAAATATATCAACCTCAAAAGCAGAAAAGACTAGATACCAAAACAACTATAGTGGAAAGCAATTGAAAACTCATAAATACAATACAAGTAACAAAATAAACGATGGCTAATAACAACATAATATATAATGAGACGACTAATCCTACAATCCTACCACATCACAAGGCAAGACATCATCCTATCCCTACTAGCCTTGTGCTCTAATACGCGACCTCCATTCCTTTCTATCTAAGGTTATGTCCTCGGTGATACAAAGCTGCACCATATCTTGTCTCATCACCTCCCCCCAATACTTTTTCGGTTTACCTCTACCCCTCCGCGTAACCCTTAAATCCAACCTCTCGCATATCCTAACAAAAGCGTCAACACTTCTTCTCTGCACATGCCCAGATCATCAGAGTCTTGTTTCTCTCATCTTGTTTGCCACGGATGTCACCCCTAACTTCTCCCAAATGATCTCATTCCTAATCTTGTCACCTTGGCATCCACACAACCATCTCAATATCCTCATTTTCGCAACCCACATCTTCTGAACATGTGAGTTTTTGACTGGCCAATACTCCACCCCATATAGCAAAGACAATCTAACCACCATTCTATACAACTTACCTTTAAGTTTAGGTGGTATCTTCTTATCACACAATACTCCAGAGGCAAGCTTTCATTTCATCCATGCTGCCCCAATACGATGTATGACATCATCAAAGATATCACCACTATGCTGGATGATGAACCTGAGATTTTTAAAGTTTTCCCTCTTGAGAATAGATCGAGTCGAAAGCCCCACTTCAATGTCTGCTACGTCCCTCGTAACACTAAATTTGCACTCCAGGTATTTTGTCTTGGTCCTGCTCGATTTGAAGCCTTTAGATTCCAAAGTATGTCTCCAGACTTCCAACCTCTCATTAACTTTATCCCTGGTCTCATCAAACAATACTATGTCATCCGCAAATAGAATACACCATGGAACCTCCTCCTGGATAGACCGTGTCAACACATCCGTCACTAAAACAAAAAGAAAAGGGCATAACACAGATACTTGATGAAGTCCCATCTCAACAGGATATACTCTGAGTCTCCTCCCACCATCCTTACCTGAGTTTTGACTCCATCATACATGTCCTTTATCACCCTAATATACACCATTAGAACACCTTTCGCCTCTAGACACTCCATAGGACATACCTCGAAACTTTGTCATAGGCCTTCTCAAGATCAATAAATACTATATGAAGGTCTCTTTTTTTCCCTATATTTCTCCACTAGTCCCCAAACAAGATGAATTGCTTTAGTACTCAATTGTCTCGGCATAAATCTGAACTAATTCTCTGAAATAGACACTCCTCTTCCCACCCTCATTTCCACCACTCTCCCAGACCTTCCTAGTGCAGCTTAGCAGCTTAATACCCCTATAATTGTTACAGTTTTGAGTATCACACTTGTTCAATGGAACCATTATACTTCTCCTCCACTCATTGGGATCTTAGCCATCTTCAGAATAACATTAAACAATCTAGTCAACCACTCCTTGCCATCCTTATCCGTGCTCTTCCAGAAATCCACTGGAATCGCATCGGGTCCATTTGCTCTCCCTCTATTCATCCTACTAATAGTACTTCTAACCTCATCGGCCCTGAAACACCTACAGTAACCAAAGCCTCGATGACTATCAGAGTGCGCCAAATCACCTAGCTCAATATCTCTATCCCTTACATTTAAGAGTTTGTGAAAGTAAAGCTTGCCACCTTTACTTAATAGAAGTCCCATCCACTAACACCTCACTGTCATCATCCTTGATGCCCTTCACTTGACCCAAGTCGCGAGCTTCTCTCTCGCCGCGATAAGTATGTTGTTGTTATTGTTGGTATTGCATTTAACATATTTTATACATCAATTGATCCATCTTTCATTTCGAGTGTGGGTAGGGTGGGCGGGGTTAGGACATAATCTGAATTTGAAGAAGTTTCTAACTCTTATTGAAAATAGATTTTGTTTGAGGCAACTGACAAAAAATTAACAACAAAGAAACCAAATCTTTTACTGAATTCAGATCATCCACTCGCATCACCCAGATTCTGATGCACTTCCATGCAAGTATATCGTGCATTTTAATTAAATTTTGAGGATACATCAAGTATACAACAAAAAGATAATAGTATTTTCATTTCCTCATGTGTGTCCGTGATACAGATGGAGGAGGAGATCAAATTCATTTGAAGCTGGATTTAGTTATGCGTGATAGTCTTCAAATTGAACAAATAGGTGAAATTATATGCGAGATGTAAGGGGATCAGATATACATAACAAAATAACCACTAATTATCATTGTTTGATGTAAGATGTTTTGCGTAGCCCACTCAAAAAGATAATAATGTAACCATATACACCAATATATAGAACTCAGACTAAACTACTGCTCTACATCAGGGTGGTGTTTAAATTTCCATTCTTCACAGCAAATGTTATAGCATATTACTACTGATCCAACTACAGCAAACTTGCACAGGGATCACAGCATGAATACGCCTGATAAATTTGACAACTAAGTTCCAAACTCCAATAATTTCATCATTTACTTCTGGAGTCTGTTAGCTGAGACCATGAATACTTGGGAATGTGAGATTTTCTTATACACAATACAGCTATAATATCTAGAATAGAACTTTTATTACTCCAAATATTTTGACTTCTCTTTTACCTTTATAAAAAGTAATATCTGTCTTCTTACCTTTTACTCGACAAGAATAAACCATTGGTCCAGATAAATTATTGTCCCCAAGCTTAAAACAGGACATGACAGCAAGAGTCGTTTGTTACTTGTTTCTTGGTATGAAGGTGTTAGCAAGACATTTTAAGCAAAATACTTTTTCCCCGAAAGCAAATTAAAAAAGGGGGAGCAAAGCGTACCATGTATCTTTTTCAGTATTGTGTAAGCTATACCAAAAAAGAAACTGTTTCCAATTCATTTTATCCTACTTCTGCAATGTTAAAATCAGAACGCTAATGCTTTTAGCAAATGCTATGCATTGACACATTGACAAATTATGTTTTCTACTGAACTTTACAGAGAACAAGAAGGAATGAAATCAGGAAATATTACCTTTCTCAGGAAAAACAAAAGAAATGAAATAAGGACGATAGACACAGTTGAACAAATAGAAAATGGCAAATAGATCCACAAATGGAGACATATCTTACCTCCGTTACTTTGTTGTCCACAGGCAAGGCGTTTAGAGAACTTCTCACTAAGTTCAAAAAGAACCAAACGAGATAGAAGAAGACCAGCACTAAGTGCACCAATAACAAGCATTATAAAAACTGCATCCCATCCTTTTGGTGAAAGAAAACCCGTCAAAAGAGGACCTAAAGCAGCACCGATAGATCCAGTACCATCAATAATGGCAGTAACTGTTGCAAGTGCTCGTGAATCTCCTTTCAAAGAGCTATGAGTACCCAAATCTGCTGACACTGCAGTTGTTATAAGCGCATAAGGCCCATTAACAAACAGGCCGGCTACCATCATGAGCAGAATGTTAATGAACTTTGATGCGCTTCCATATTTGCGATACAAAAGCATAGAAGGAATTGCTGCATACATGAAGCTGGCTGCTGTAGTAGCACGAGCGTCAAGCTTGTCAGATAAATGTCCAGCTAGAATTCCACCCACTATACCTCCAACATCAAACAGAGCAGAGAGATTCCCAGAAGATTTCACCGAAACATACTCTCCCCCTATGGCTGCAAAAAGATCAGCACGAACCAAGATGAGGAACATGACAATGGCATCACTTGGAAATTTACAAAACAACCAAAAATAAAAAAAGAAAGAACTCTGACAACGAATTTTCAAAGTAGAATGAACATTGATAATAATAATCCAAATAATATATATAATTATTCTAGTATTTTTTGTAGTTCATCAGGTAAATTTAATACATTCACGACTCTTAAAAGATAAGGGGAAAAGTTGCCATAATCGGAGAACTGTTATTTTGCAGATGGAACCTGAGAAATATTTAATATCAAAGCAAGTATATAGCCAACAAACATGTCTAACAAGCTTCTCTCAAGAAATGCATTATAAAGTTGAATTAGAAGCACTACTTTGCCAATTATACTTCAGGGAACTTAAAGAAACCTAGCTGAAATTACTAGTAAAGAATGCAGTTGCTCCAGCACAGCCTTCCAAATGTATTAGACATTCAAATTAACTTACTTAAACCAATGAACCGTCAAACTAATATCTATGTTTAAACAGATTCAGATAGTGCCTTCTAAATACTCTTAAATGTGTATTAGTTTGGCACTACCCGATTTCTTACTTAAGGTAGTCTATTTAGAAGGCTATTGTGGACTAGAATGCAGTGGAGTAGTTTGCTAGCAGACCAGACTAAGGAGCTTGTATGAAATGTTCTATATATATGCTGATGCAACATGGCCCTTGTCCTGTATTCTCACCCTTTTGGGGTTTTTCAAAAAACAGGGTAGGGATAATCTGGTCACATGAGAAAGAGTGACATTCCTGTATGCAATTTAAATATAGGAAATAGAAAAACACAATCAGTAGCCCGATTTGCCATAAGAACCAGAGACTACAGTGCAACTCCAACACCGTATCAGTTACCTGTTCCTTAATCAGATGGGATGTGTATTTTACCACTCAGGAAGAGTCAGCCTTAGCAGCAACAATTACTACATTTAGAGATTTAATAGAAATGCAGATTTTGAACACTTCTTTCTTTCTTTTTTTTTTTTTTTTGAGAACTTCCTTCCTGTTTCAACACTCAAAAGCTCCAACATCACAATTCCCAACCTTATCAGCACTGGAAACTCCTAAGTACCTCATATAATAAAAACTTATTACAGATGAACCTGCTAATGGAAAAAGTACTCCCCCATCACTTGTCCATTGTACTAAAAATAGATGTTCATGATTACTTGTCTAGTTTGAAAAACCAAGGCATAATTTATCACTTAGGGGGTCATTTGGTTTATTCAACCATGTATATGGGATAACTCATCCATGACTAAGGCATAAATAGTGGAATAAATAATCCAAGGATACCTAATACCTCCAATCTGTCGGTTTTTGGAACAGCTTTAATGCACCAGAACATTGCATATCACAGACAAAGGACCAAGTATAGCAAATGATTCATAAATGCAAGTAGTGATACCTGTTTGACTAAGGTAAAATGGCAACCAGTACAAAAATGTGTATGCCACCAACTTTGAGAAGAAAAGGCACAAAGCAAATGGAATCACTCCTGGTATTAGAAAAGCATCAAGAATACCAACACTTGTCCTATTCGAACCAACCCTGGGGACATTAAACTGTCCATTTTCAGCCATATTTTCTTTCACGGTCTGAGCTTCTTCATCGTTAGTCTGCAACGAATCCTCAACATACGGTTGATTAGGACAAGGAAACCCAATATCTTCTGGATATGCAGGCAATAACAAGTACACCATTATCCCAGCTAAAAATATAAATGATCCTGGGACAATAAAAGACCAACCCCATCCATGTTCCAAAACAGCAGCAGCCATAAGAGATCCACTAATATTGCCAACAGAAGTATGAGCATTCCAAATACCCATAATCAATCCCCTTTTCCTTTTACCAAACCAATTTCCAATAACAGCAACAACAGAAGGCCACCCAGTAGCTTGAAACAATCCAGCAAGCATTTGCATAACCAAGTAAAACCAAAAAGCATGTATATTCCAAAAATAACCCATACCAAATAACCCTACAAAAATGCCACTTCCAATCATCCCAGTAGCTAAAAACAGCCTTAGGTCCAATGAATCCCCTAAATGCCCAGCTACATACATTCCCATCGAATAACATGCTAAAAACGCCAAATCAATTTCCCCCAATTTCGACGTTCCATCCTCTCCGTTAAATGGTTCCCAACCTTTCTTTTTCGATTTACCCAAATCCATAGAACCCAAAATTTCCCTCTTTACGAAAAGCGGACCAATAGGCCATGGATTCGTAACCGTATCGTTGAGAAACGGATGTGGATGTAGAACGCTCTTCACAATACTACTAGGTTTTCTGGAAGCATGATAAGATGTATAAGCTATAAATGTAATCAACAAAACTGCATATTTATACGTTTTTAAACTCCAATCTTTCCTTCTAATGCTTCTAATTAGCAAAATCCCAGGTGGGTTTCCTTTCATTACATCATTATTCTCTGCCATTCTCAAAAAATTCAAAAAAAAAAAGTTAAAAAAACAGCCTATAATCAGAAATCAATGCAAATTTCTAATTTTCTGAACTGATAATATTTTTTTTCCTTTTTCAAGAAAGATCTTGAAATGATATTGGGAAATTCAGTGAAGCGGGTTTAGATTGGAGAACTTCATCCATGATTCCTCCAATTGTGAGAGAGAGATTCGCTAGAGAAAATGGAGGGTTGGCGGGAGAGAGAGTCATGACGTGCAGTAAAGGGAAAGCTACGTGTCCGTCTTAGGAGGATTTGAAATTCTGGCCAGGCGCCACGCCGAAACAGTTAGGGGAACAACAAAAAGCCCCTCATACTTAAATTTGTTTGGTAACCCTTTTGTTTTTGGTTTGTTTTGATTGGTAATATGTTATCTCAATATAATTAGTGTAGATAAGTTATTCTATTATATATATAAAATTATTATTAAGATAAAAATAGTTGGATAAATAATCTAAGGATTATTTTATGCCTCACAATTTATTATTTAAAATTATTATAATTTATACATCGCACCAAATGACTGCTAATGTATCCACATTAGAGGCCCTTTTTTGAGTTTTCCATGTTGAGCTCTTATAAAAAAAAATTAATTAGATATGTTGTTGTTATTGTTAAATATATTTTTTAATTTAACTGTTAGGTATATTAAACTTAAATATTTTAACATAATTATTAATTTTATTTTTTAATTTTATTTTTAATATTAATTATTTTATAATTAATAAACATATATAAAAATAAAGTTTAATTATTTATAAGAAATATGTAGTGAAACAATATTTCTAATTTATTTTTTTAAAAGTTATATTAAATCGTGTCGTGACAATTATAATGGGCAAAGTAAGTATAATTTATTTGAAAATAACGTTTCTCATAAAAAAAATTATCTGTATTAGAGCTTGAAAGATCTCAGTCCCTCATCTTACTTATTTAGAATCGATTTGTATTAATTTATTTTAGATATTTTTTAAGTTAAATTAATTTTTAAGTAAATTTTGAAATATTTTGAATAAATAAAAGAGCGTTTATAAATATTTGTTTAAAATTAATATAATAAAAATACGTTAAAATCATAAATAGACTTATCATCGAACGTGAATTCAAATAGACTTTTATCTTATCCTTTAAAAATAATTATTAAGATTGTTTTGTCATGATTTGAAAATTTAAATTTAATAATGTATTGAATTTATGTTGTTTAATATTAATAAACATAAATTATTATTTTTTTTAAAAACTCTCCTAATTGGCATGACACGTCCTATTGAGAGAGAGGAGATTAAGGCGGCGATTTTTGGATGCATGCTTTTATTGTTCCAAGAATTGAATTATTGATGAATGTTCTGGTTTTGGTTTGTTATTTCAAAGAGATATTTGTACAGCTTTCCACGGTAGGTTAGGGGTCGTTTGACAGAGATTTTTTTTTTATATATTAGTGTTTATAAAGAAAATAAATTATTCGTGTATAAATTTTTTATATATTAATTAGAAAATAAATTATTTATGTATAATTAATACATGTATAAATTATAAAAAAGAAAATTATGTATTATCTTATATGGTAAAGATGTAATAACTAATAATTATACTACTACAATAATAACATATTCGGTGAAATTCCACGAATATGGTTTGTGGAGAACAGGGTGTATGCAAGCGATGTTTCCGGGAGATGTCGGTTCAAATATATCAACCTCAAAAAAATAAAGATAAGAGATACAAAATAGTGACTAAAATGAAAAGTAACGACAATTATACCAATAAAACTAAAAATAGTAAACTATGACGGACAATAACAAAATAATATATGAAGACGTGGCTAATCCTACTAACCTACTGTATCGCAAGGTAGGACAACATTCTACCCTACTAGCCTATTAATCTCCAACCCTAATACGCCACCTTCATTCTTTCCCATCTAGGGTCATGTCCTCGGTGATATGAAGTTGGGGCATATCCTATCTAATCACTTCTCCCAATACTTTTTCGGCCTACCTATGCCTCTTCGCATTCCCCCCCTCCCCCTCAAATCCAACTTCTTGCATCTCCTAACAGGAAAATCGACACATCGACTCTACACATGCCCAAACCATTTAGTCTTCATTCTCTCATCTTGTCTGTCACATAAGCCACCCCTACCTTCTTTCGAGTTATCTCATTGCTGATCTTTTCACACCTAATATGTTCATATGTCCATCTCAACATCCTCATCTCTGCAACTTGCATCTTCTAAACATACAAGTTCTTAATTGGCCAACACTTTGCTCCATATATCAAAGACAGTCTAACCAATGTTCTGTAAAACTTACCTTTAAATTTTGCTGGTATCTTCTTATCACATAATACTCTAGAAGCGAGCTTCCATTTCATCCATGCTGCTCCAATGGGATGATGACATCATCATATCACTATTACTCTAGATGATGAACCCAAGATATTTAGAGATTTTTCTCTTGGGACCAGGTTGAGCGGTAAGCCTCACTTTCATGTCTATTTCATCTTTCGCAACATTGAATTTATATTATAAGTATATTATTTTGATCATGCTTAATTTGAACCCTTTAGACTCTTAGAGTATGCCTCTAAACTTTCAACCATCATTAACTTTATCCCTGAGTCTCATCAATCAATACTATATCATTCGCAAATAGCACACACCATAGAACCTCCTACTGAATAGACCGTGTTAGCTTAGGGGAGGGGGGAGGGGGGCCTTAACATAAATCCTTGATGAAGTTCTATCTCAATCAGAAAATACTCCCAGTCTCTTCCCGTCATTCTTTCTCGAGTTTTGCTCCATCATACATATCTTTTATCACATTAATATACACCATTAGGACACCTTTTGCCTCTAGACATCTTCGAAGGATATCCCTCGGGGCTTTGTCATGGGCCTTTTCAAGATTGATGAATAAGGGGTGAACCACGTGGTACCCAGCAAGTCAACTAGCAAAACAAAGGAAGTCTAATAGAATACACAAACTCCGTTCGTCCCAATCGATCTCCACAACTACAACCTGCACGAAAAGTTAGTCCAACCCAGCAATACATAATACTTAATAACGATGGTATTTCACTATATCACAATTTCAAAGCACAAGCTAAAAAAATGATAGCACAATCAATCCCCAGAATAACATCATGCTATGCAATAATATGCCAGGGTGAAATGCAATGTTTATGCAGTAATCGCCGGCAAAGACCTCGGCATTATAACATCACTGAAAGATATCTCAACATCACATCATTGCCGGCAAAGATCTCGGCATCACAATATCATCATAAATTCACCGGCAAAGACCTCGGCATCACAATATCATCATATCATATCTCGACCGGTAAAGACCTCGGTCCCAATAATTTCCATCTCACTCATGTCAATATATGTAATCAATGCAAAATGTGCATGTCATGGAATGAATGAACATGATATGAATCCCACAAATAAATCTACTCATAAATCTCCAACCGCACAATACATATATCAAAAATATATAGAATTCTCATCACTTAACCGCATTTATCAATTCAAGTACCATAATAACACGTCAACTCATATTTACATTTAATCACCCTATGTTTTATAATATTAAAATATTTCATGTATCACATGCAGGAGAAAGGAACATTTGAGAGTTCTACGAGAATTATAAAGTTTTGAAAGATCACTTGCCTTAGTCAAATCACGGTCAATCTAACA
>DF361562.1:39509-50680 GCA_000787875.1 Solanum virginianum | reverse complement strand
ACACATAGATAATTTCCAACACTTTCTTCACCCTACCAAGATCATATCTATTCTAATTAAACATAAACTCATGGTTCCAAAACAATATAACACTATGTAACATACATGGCTCCAACATAAACATATACAACTCACTTTTAACATGTCATCTTTCATGATTTTCTTTCAATTTAGCATACTACAACATCCATGCAACTTTCATAACACATAAAATAAGATAATTTCTTACCTCATCACTTCAACCCTTCAATTGAGCTTAAGTTACCAAAGATGAAGAAAAAGAGATTTTCTTGCTCAAATAACGCTTCCACGCTACTAAAGAGGCCCAATATAGTAGGTTAACACCAACAATTAACTTGCAAAATGAAAGAACATGAATTTCAAATTTCCATGTAGTTAGCCGAGAGCTCCAAGTTGTTCTTCAACTTGTTTTGTGTTTTTGGCTAAGTGTTGGAAAAGTTAAGAAAATTGTAGAGATTATCTTATGCACCCCCATATATATAGATATACACCTCTATACAAAACTTGCCAAGTGTACTACACTTGGCCCAATCAAAATTCAATACCTATCAAGTGGATCCCACCTTATCTTCTAGAACCAACTTTCAAAAATTCTACTTTGATTCTCAAACTCTAATAATATCATTTTGGTCCCAAATTCTCCAATAATGCCACTTTAAACCTGAATTTTCTAATAATGCCACATCAATCCCAAATTTTTGTAATGGTTCTAATGCACAAAAATATAGGTTCTAATAATTTTTCTCCATACATGTGAGGCAGCCAGACCATTAGCCATCACAGGATGATGTTTTTTGCAGTATTTCTTCCACATGAAACTTCCCCATAGAGAGAGGTCGACGTCTTGAAGTTCCATCATAATTTTGCAAAAAGTACATCCATCATGTGTTGCACAGACATAAAACCCACCCCTTCTTCAATTTGTGGATAGCACAGCCTATCCCAATCTACCCAATGTTTCCTTTTAGTGTCTCCAAAATCCCCCCAAAAAAATCTGGCAAAGATTTTATGAATAGTTTCAATTATTCCCTTGGGGGGATTCATCACTGAGATTTGATATATAGGAATGGACTACAGAACATGCTTGATAAGAATATGCTTACCCCCTGCTATAAGTAATTTGGTCTTCCAGGAAAGAATTCTATTAGTGATTTTCTTGACCAGCTCCTCAAAATATTTTTCTTCAGTCTTCCATAAAAAATAGGACAACTAAAATAAGTAAAAGGAAACTGATCATGTCCAATACCAGTCATCTTCTAAGCCTGCTACATACTGCACTGAGTGTTTTTTCATGCAAGTAGAAAAAACTCTTGTTCGGGTTAATAATCTACCCAGATACCCTCTCATATTCTCTTAACACATTCATCATCAAAAGCACTGAATCCTTATTAGCTGAACAAAACAAAATTGTGTCATCAGCATATGCCAAGTGATTGATCTTGTCACTCTACTTAGGCAACCCAAATTCAATAAACTTCTCATTATCATTCATTCTATTAAGGGCCCTAGAGAAGGCCTCAGCAGCAATTATGAAAAGAATGGGGGATAGATGATCCCTATGTTTTACTCCTCTGGAAGAGTGGAAGAAGCCAAATGATTGTTCATTAACCAGAATAGAATACTAATTATTTTCTAAGATCCTCCATACCATATCAATCATCTTCTCCCCAAATTCAAACCTTCTCATCACCTTGGTAAGAAAAATCCATGACACCCTATCATATGCCTTAGTCATGTCTAACTTCACCACCACATTATGATGTTTCCTTCTTTTGTTGATCTCCCTAATAATCTCTTGGGCCGATAAGACATTTTCAGCAATATTTCTCCCCTTTATGAATCCTATCTGATTAGCAGAGATGATTTTGTGAAGAACCTTATCCATTCTACCTTAAATGACCTTTGAGATTATTTTGTTAATGAATGAACTTAGACTGATTGGTCTTAGATAATTAAAATTCTTTACCACCTCCTTTTTTGGAATAAGGACCAATGTGGTATGGGTGATGTATCTGGGCAGTTCAGCCCCATAAAAGAAGAAAAGGACCACATTGACCACATCTTCCTTAATGATCTCCCAACAGGATTGGTAAAATTTACCTAAAAATCCATTCGGCCCATTAGCACTGTCTTTGTTAAGCCCAAAAACCACCTCTTTGACTTTTGATTCATCTGGCCACTTTTCCATCTCCAATATGTCATCATCAGTGAGTAGCCTTGGGATAATGTTTAGAGTCTGGAAGTCAATATTGTCATTTGACTCAGTGAATTAGTTTTGGAAGATTCTAGTGGCTTCCTCTCCAATTTCCACAATTGATTCCAAAATCCTCCCTCGATTGTCCTCTATCTTTTGAATGTCAAGTCTTTTCCTTCTTCCCTTAACAAAGGAGTGAAAAAACTTCATATTTTGATCCCCCTCCTTGAACTAGTGCATTTTTGCTTTTTGCTTCCAATACTCTGCTTCGATTACTTGGAATTTTCTCAACTTAGCTTTAACTTTCCTGAGGGCTGCCCCTGTTATCCTCTGAGGGGTCCAGTTCTAGCTACAGTTCTTTAGCTCTAACCACATCTTCCAAGGTTGCAATTTTCTTGAAGAAATCTCCATAAGTAGTCTTGCTCCATATAGTTAGCACTGATTTCAGTCTCTTCAGTTCTCATTAAGAATCATGAAAGGTGTGCGCCTTGTCTCCTCCTCCCAAGAGTTTTTCACCACCTCCTTGAAGGTTTGATGCTTGGACCAGAAATTAAGAAAACTAAAAGGTTTCCTAATAGGTGTCAGATCTGATATGCATGAAACATTAAGAGGGGCATGATCAGACTCATCCCTCACCAAGTGTTGCACAATACTGTTATCGCATTCTTGCCAAAAAACCTCATTGCCCAGCACCCTATCCAACCTCTTGAACACACTGTCTTCCCCTGTTCTTCCATTCACCAAGTATAAACACTACCCGAAAAGGGGAAAGTTGTGAGTGTACAATTACTAATACATTGTGAAAAGTCAATGGACTCTATCTGAGAGACACAGGAAGACAACCCAGCTTTTCAGAATCATCAATGATAACATTAAAATCACCCCAATAACCCAAGGAATGTCTAACCCTTCTAACATCCATTCCAGATCTTCCCAAAGTTCTAGCCTTTCAATAGCACTGCATCTAGCATATATGCTGTGGTCATGATTTTTTTGTGATTGATCAGGTGAGAAAACTTGATAGTCAGCTATTTAATAGTGTCAGACACCACCTCACCTTTCCAATCCTCCTCCTAAAAAACCCAGATTTTGCCTGAAACATTCACCATTGCATTCTCCATTCTAATCCTTCTCTTATAAGTTTCTATCTATTGTGGCCCTCTAAAAGGCTTCATATGGGCTATATATGAGTAATGATGTCTTCTCTTTAGGTCAATTACTCTTCCAAAAATATTTTGAGTTTGTACTGACCTAATGTTCCAAAATAGCATGTTATGCACCATTATTTACTACCTGCTGGTTTGAGTGAACTACTCCTTGTTTGAATTTGTGACTACTTTGACCCAGGTACTCTGCCTCTCTTCTCTCCTTCATTAGTTCCTTACAACTTTTAGGAGACAAATCCCCACTTTTAGCAATGTGTTTTACATTAGCATGTACCTCCTCTGCTGACCCATTATCATCACCCCCCCGGCTTATCCTTTAGCAGAGCTTACTTGCAGTTACTGGATAAGTCACTTGTTTGTCGTATATTTCTTGGAGAATGTCCATCAGCATGTAAGTCATTGGATTGTGCTACCTTCTCTCCTTGATTATGTTTATCCACCTCTTCAATTGTGGGTGAGTTCTGCTTCCTGGTCGTTGATAGATTATCATCTTCCTGGTTGGTATTGAGTTAGTGTTGGCTACATCACTTTTCATAGGAGTAATTTCCAATTCTTTCTGTGCCTCTCCTTTTTGGAGCTGTCCTCTGACTCCTTCTCCTTGTGCTCCATCAGATTATCTTTTGTCACTTTGTCACTCACTCTTTTGTTCACACTATCTGCCCCAACTCTCTCCTCGACCCACTGTTTGGTAACTTTGTTCTGCTTTTTGGTCATAAGCTGCCCCTCTCCCTTGTGTTGTTCATCTTCTTGTTGTTGTTCCCCAGCTGTATGGGTTTGTTCTAGAATTTGAAATTTGTTCTCAGTTATGAGCCTCTTCTTCTTCTGCCTTGCATCCCACCTTTGAACCATAACACCTCTTTGATTGCCTCGACCTTTTGCCCCATTGTTCCTCTGTTTTGGAGACTGGAACTCTTCTTTGGCTTTCTGACTTTTCTCCTGCTCCTTTTTTTCCTATCCTTGTTATTGACCTCCTCGTTGATGTTTTCCTTTTTGCTGTCCTCAAACAGTTCAGGATGCGGGACATAGCAATTTACCTCTCCTTATCCCTGCAGTTTGCATGTTTTGCAATACTTGGGTAGATAGTCATACTTGATAGGAATCCACTTGTCCACTATCTCTCCACTTTTCTTTTTGATCTCAACATTCACCCTTTTAGGGAATTCCCTCATCAAACCGACTTCTACTTTAACCCTAGCGCAGCTGGGTCTTATTTTGTTGGATGTAGCCATGTCAACTTGTAAGGGTTTACCCACTGCAGCCGCTATTGAAAAAATTGCTTCCTTGCCAAAAAAATTTAGGGAAAGTGATGGCAGTTATATCCATGCAACCACAATAGTTGTCTTTGCTTCCGGGTCAAACAACAGGTCCTGCTTCAAAGTACGCATGGGATAGTTCCAATTCTGATGCTCAATGTAAAAGAATGGGTTTGATAATAGATAAACATAGTCTTCCATCCTAGATGCTCGAATCAAGATATATCTATTACTCAAAAGTCCAATATTCACCTCTCCCTTACGCTCACATTGCTGGGGTATTAATCTTCTCAACACTTGTATTTCAGGCCAGCCGTATGAGAATTTGCCAATCACAACAAACTACAATTGTTCATTAGCGATCATCTGCGAAACTTCTTCTTCCTCCCACACTATACGTGGTTCTCCATGCAAATAGGTAATCTGTTTCATGGGAACTGGTGTTTGCTTCAGTGCCTGGGGTTGCAGTAATGCCGCATAACTCTTTCTCACGGGAAGCAAATTCGGTGGACGAATAGCCTCTGTGAACGACCAACCACCGGCCTCCGAGGCCATGATCAACGGTGAAAAGTCTATATTAGGGTTTCTTTCACCTACGAGTTAGAGAGCGTTTCGATGTAGATAACGTGTTATAAAATTTCTGGTTAAGGGTGAAACACTCCCACTAGTGCATTACAACCCGTGTTTCATCATTTGCTTTGATGTTGTTTTATGAGATAAGTATAACAAATACACCTAAACTATCTTTTTTTTTGAGTTCATACCTAAACTGGGAGTGTGAGTTTCGTACCTAAACTATCAATGAAAAATTTCAGAAACACATCTCAATGGTATGTGTAATACACTCTTTCTTTTATTGAAAAAAAATCTTGCCACATGACGTGTCACATGGATAAAATATTCCACATTGATAAAAATTAAATAAACTATTAATATTAGTTAAAGTTAAAGATTAAAGTATAAATATTCTTCCAAAAAAATATTATTTTGTTAAAATAATTATTTTTTAAAATATAAAAATTTAAATATTTTTCTCACCTATTCCACCGTCCCCACCACCTACCCTCCACCCTCCGCGTACCCCTAAACAATCTCCTCCATTTTATTTTTTTGATTTAAAAAGTTCAAATTTCAGCACTTACTCCGCTCTTATCTAATAAAATTGATATTTTTTTAAATAATAAAACTCTATCCCACCTGCATTTAACCCGTCACTTTTAATTTTTTTTATAGATATGTATACATATTTTTAGAATTTTTTCCTACTTGTGTATCGAATATAAGATATATAGTAAATTTATTTTAAAAAAAATCTTGCGACAAATAAAAAGTAATTTTCTAATATGAGAAAAAAATAATATCTAAATTATTAATTGGATATTTGTTTAAAAATAACATTGGTTAGTTTGTTGTGGGGGAGGGGGGGGTGTATATGGTGAGAGGAAGTGGTGGGGTGGAGGAAGGAAAATATTTTATATTTTATTTTATAATTTTTTTAAATAATAATACTTTAAAATTTAATTTGAACTAATACTAAATTTATTTATTTTTTGTTAAGGTGAAATATTTTGTCCATATACAGTATGGTGTGATATTAAAAGAATAAAATAAAATAGAGAGTGTAGTACATACACTATAGTGAGAGTGAAATAAAAGATAGACGTGTGTTTCTCAAATTAATAAGTGACACCTTGGGTATGAAACTCACTCCCAATAGTTTAGGTACGAATCTTAAAGAAAAAAATAGTTCAAATATATTTTTAACACTTATCTTTTGTGTAATAAATTCAAATCCATAATTTAAAATTAATTAAAAAAATATCTGCATAAAATAATACATACATAAATTCCATCATAATTAATTCCAACTGCCTAACGCTCCGTTTAATTGCCAACCTTTTAGGTTGGAATGCATATTAATTATTAATTAGTTAATACTATAAATTAAAACAAATCACATGAGTCATGAGAACAATTTAGTAAAGCCAAATTACAATAATTCCACTATTGATAAATTTAAAAAAAAAAAAAAAAAGTGCCATACCAAAAAATGCCAATTTTCGACTTTCACAGCCACAATCAAATGCAACTTACTAGTACCGCTTTTCCCAAATCTCACAGACCCAAATCCCAATTTCTCCTAGCAACTCAAATTTCCCAGAAAAAATTAAAGCTGTAATCTTTCTCCCTATTTCATGTAAGTCTTTAATTTTTTGCCCCAATTATTTTGTATAGATTTCTGTATTGGAATGGATGCAAAATGAAGCATATAGTTGATTTTAACTAGTTTTGGATTGAGAGGTAATTTTATTTTATTTTTTAAAAAATTATTTTGTGCAGATATTTGAGTCTGATTGAAAAACGATGCAAGCAATGAAGGGTCATCAAGAAGAGGAAGAAGAGGAGGAAGATGAGATTGGTGTTAAGAAAGATGTCACACCTTCTAGTAGTAATACCAAAGGTATGTTAAAGTTGTATTTTATTTTTCTCCTAATTTTTGTAGTTGAAAGATTTTTTTTTTTTTAAATGTTAAGGATATATTTTGAACTGGATTCTGAGGTGTAAAATGAAAAATCTTGAATTTTTGTGGTTGTACTGTTGTGGAAGTAACAGATGGGAAGAATAATGATAAGGCTAGTGCAATAAGGTCTAAACATTCAGTGACAGAACAGCGTCGAAGGAGCAAGATCAATGAGAGGTTTGTCCATAATTGAAGTTTCTGATTTTTCTGTTTGTAGTTTGTCAGATTGTTAGGTCTTCGTGTAGATGTTGATTGAGTGGATTTAATGTATATAATGGCTGTGAATCGCAATACATGGGCAAAAACAGTGTAAATGTGGAGTGATTATTTTATGGAACTTGCAACCATAAAATAGGGTTAGGTGATTACCTAGTCATGGGTTTAGTAGAGTAGAGGAGCAGTAGTGTTTTATAATATGTGTGTCATTATTTGTTGCTTATGTGTTAAAAATTTTAATTTTTTTGATTTTTTTCTTTTCTTCTTGCTTTTCCCCTTCTATTAATTTTTGTCATATTTAGTTTATTCTTCGTATGGGTTTTTGAGACGAGGGTTCCCAGGAAACAACCTCTCTACTTCTATGAGGTAGTGGTAAGGTCTACGTACATTCTACCCTCCCCTGACCCCACTTGTGGAATTTCACTGGGTATGTTGTTGTTGTTGTTTGTTGCAACCAGCTGGACATTGACTGTGTAAATTGAAAAGCAGAAGCTGATTTCAGCACTAAATAACTTAAGTTTTTCCTGTTTTAGGTGAAGAATTTTGTTTTGGAATGAAATGAGCCTGACTGCAGCTGAATGATTATAGAGGATTTAATTACCGACCCAAACTAGTCTGTGATTGTGGGATTGAGGTGTAGATTGATTGATTGGTTTATTTCTTTCAGCCAAGAGTAGTTGCTGGTTGAGTTTGACAAGAAATTATGGTAAAATAAGTATTTGGGAGGCTCGTGTAAGAAAATTATGTCAGGCTCTAACTTCTGAGATTGTTAAGCAGTCTAGTATTTAATTTACGCGAGATAAATAACAATCAAGTGTAAGTTTTTGATTCTTAATAAATTTGAAAAATTAGGCAGTGTGACCAGCGATTGTTCTGTTGAATGTTTGATGATAAATGTGATTTGGCTTTTGTTGGTGGATGCCCTACTTGCACCAGCTTACGATAGCTAACATATGCCTTGATCAAGTAAGGAATGATTAAAAATGTTTTGTTATGGTGAAAGCAGGAAACCAAAAGGGATAAATGGGAAGTTGATTAGAGGAATGATTGCACCTATTATCCTTTGTAACTGTCACTGCAATGCTTTCATCATTTTCATGGGTGGATTCACTTTTATATGTCCGAATATTCACTTAGTGTAAAAGTTACTCTTTTCTATGCCTGTTGTCAATGTTTTATATGAAGTTCTAAAGCACGATTCTCCAAATGAACCTACATGCTTATTCTTCAGCTGCTGTCCCACCTCCTAACTTGCTGAAGTGATTCAATTCTGGAGAGCGCTACTCTCTTTTGTTTCGACTGACCATATATTGGCAATCCTCTTGATTTTGTGAATTCACATATTTATTATGTGGATTGGTGCTTCTGCGATGTCTCTTGCTTTTATTTATTTTTCAGTTATAATCTCCAAATTTCCTCCTTTTCCATGTCATCCATTGCTTAACAATAATTGTTTGTACTGCAAAGTCTGAAGGATTCTTATATGGCACTTTCAAGCAAAGGAATTGAAAACTTCATATCAATGTACTTAGGAGTATGAATCTTGTAAATAATTTGCAAGTACCATACTTATGAGTGTGCATGGTATGACTGAAGTCAGTTTGCAGAAAAATATTTTCCATTAAGAAGTCATTTTGTGGTGTTTGGTTACCAGAAAATGTTTTCCATTTATCATAGGAGGGGAAAATGTCTCTTCAACTTTCAAGTTCATGTTACTTGCTTCAAATAACACTTGGATACTGTTATTGATCTTTTCTATTCAAAAATTTCATCAGAATAATCTCTAATTTGCTAAAGTTATTATTGATCTTTAATATATAGTTTTTAGAAAATATTTTTCACTCACAACCTACACAACAGTAAACACAATATTTTCCATGAAAATGACTTCCATTATATCAAGCACATTTGAATCTAAGTTGCTTGGACTCGAGTGTGGGTGTCCGAGACGGATGCAAATTTGAGAGTCGGATTTGAAAAAATCTAAATTTTAAGATTTGAGGGTATGAATCTGAGTATGGATATAGGTGTGGGGATTCGGCTAAACATATTTCAATATTATAAAAATATAGTTATAGAGATATTCTAAATTTGAGAGATATGTTGCAATAAACTTACATGTATGTCGTAAAATTCAATCTTCCATTCTCCAAAATGAGATTGCTCTTCCACTCTTCCTATAAACACAACAAAATAGAAACTAAACATTAGAAGCATATTACAATAGAATAAATATAACTTAAACAATTAAAAAAAAATTGAAAAGAAGAACTAACCTTAGAACAATGATAGTAAATCTTGAAAGTTGAAACAAAGTGAAAGTGGAAAACTAGAATTTTTAAGATTTAAGACATAAGCAAAGATGTTCATCCACAATGTAGATATTCATAATTACTAATCAATACTCAATACACCAAGTAAAAATTTTTTGTTTAACAAAAAACAAGAGATCATCTCAACTTAACTCGTAAGTCATAACTAACTATATACATAACAACAAAGTATTGTCAATTGTCAAGTTATTTAAGTTAGCTATTCTTTCGCATCTTCTTCAACTTCTTCCAAATCTTCAAATTCTTCCTCAAATAGCACACATTCAATTTGAGGTTCATCTATTGATAGCTCGGTTAGACCATTAGTTGTCTAATCAATTTCAAATCGATCTCCACCTAAAATTAATTAAAAAGAATGAATATATTAGAAGGTTTATGTAACACCACCACCACCAACAACATATCCAGTGGAATCCCACAAGTGGGTCTGGTGAGGTGTCACGACCCAAAACCGGATCGCAACTAGAGAGGGAAACGATTAAAAATAGAACAATCACAATACTTAGATTAAAATTCCATAACCTGGAGTCATGAGTGCAAGAACTTCTAAATAGTACGAAAGAGTAAATACAAGGTTGTCTAATAAAAGAAATACAAAGTCTGGTATGAAATACAACTAGAAAAGTCTCAACAGAACAACGACGATTTGATGTCTAAGCGCATCGCTGTGATCTGGGGAATGATAGGGAAACTTGGCCGGAGTGAAATCAACTACCACGAGGGGGTCCCTGAGCTCGATTTGCAGGGAGGAAACATAGTAGGGGTGAGTACACAGAAGTGTACCCAGTAGGTTCAACCAACTGAGTAAGAGAAATCGGATAAACATGTAATAACTAAGAACCGTTCGACCTGCAATGAAGAGGTTAGTACATAATATATATTTATATATACACACCCAAAAAATTAGACAAGAATAGCAAGTTTAAATGCAATGTGATGCAATGCAAATGGAATGAATGTAATGCATGAGTTGGAATCACGACTGTCGCTCAATCGACCGTACACATTTACCGAGCTAAGGCTACCAAGTAGAACCCATGGGGTTTTGTCAGATCGTATACAGAATCTCAACCTTGCCACTTGCTTGTGGTCAAGGGTATCAAAGTATCTCAACCTTGCCACCTGCCCATGGTCAAGGGATGTCACAATATCTCAACCTTGCCACCTGCCCGTGGTCAAAGGGTGACACAATATCTCAACCTTGTCACCTGCTCGTGGTCAAGGGGTTTTAAAAAGTGTCATTTTCTGTCCAAAAAAATCCAATATCTAGTGGTTCCAATGCAATATGGGAATGAATGTATGCAAATGCCACAATTCAATATAAATAACAACAATATAATATAATAATCGATAAATATATGTCATAGAATCAGAAAGAAATGCCAAGTGTTACAACTGGGACCACAAGTCATCAACATGTCTCAAATTACCATACTCTCACCATTAATCAATTACACCAATAATATC
>DF361562.1:7119-22805 GCA_000787875.1 Solanum virginianum | reverse complement strand
TTACCATTAGCATCTCTAATAAATTGTGATTGGACTGAACAATGTTGCATGTTCAGATATGGTGCAAAACATATCGTTTCATAAAAAACCTTATATTGTTGCTCAGTAAGGTACTTCTTCAGATGATTCTTTACTTTAGTGTTTGAGTAACACATCATACTTGGAGCATGATTTGGTAGCTTTTTGACATGGAGTTGCACTTTATGAATGGAATACAACAAAAAAAAATATATTGTTAAAACAACTAATCAGTCATGTTGTATTCAGACTTTACCTCAACATAAATGCATATAAAAAAATTAAAAAAAAATCAATGTGAATTCAAAAATACAATTTAAATAACTTCAAGAAGTAAAATGAATTTGAATAGAAATGTTGTTACTATATTCATTTAATAAAATGAATACAAAAGTATAAAATTTATTTGTTTGTTCGTTTAGCTATTTGAATGTAAGAATAATAGGTAGCTAGTTAATGAAGAATATATTTGATATATATACGATTAATATCTAATAATATAAAAATACATATACAATTGAAATACCAATAAGTTTTAAAATGTGAAATGTATAAAAAAAATTGTTGTTGTATTTTGTTAAAAATTGAATACAACAAAATCAAAATTAGTTGATGAAAATATTTGAAGATGACAAATTATACGAATACAAAGTATAGAATACTAGTTAGATTCAACTAAAAATACATTGAATACAATTTAACAAACAAACAAATTAAAATACAATTAACAAACTTCATTAAGTTTCAGTATGCAAAATCTTTAAATCAGACAACAAAATTTGTTACCTCTCGTTCCAAATCTTCAGTTACACCTTTATTTTGTGTATCGAAATCAATAATTTTAGCAGATTTTTTTTCGATTTTCTTGCTACTCGATGAATTGTCGCTAGCTTTCCTTTTATTTTTAATAATGTTTTCTTTTGTTGACTGACTAGACAAAGCAATATCTTTTTTCTTTGGTAGAGGAGGAATTTTGATCTTGTTCAAGAGATTGTATTCTAATAGATTCATGACGAAACTTAAGCGGTGGCGATGGGGCGGAAGATGACAACATAGGAGTGGAAAGGCAATTGAGGAATTGGGTGAACCCAAGGTTGAGTGATTCGTTTCCGGTCGAGGTGGCTCAGATTTAGTGCGAATGGTTCTTCCATCTAAACCACCAAACAAAAAGCTTGGGATTCTAAATTGATTTGAAATCCTATGGATTCTATATTAATTTGAAAAAGATGAGATAGAAAAGGAATATATGAGAGAGAAAAGGATTTGTAGGGATTGAGCAAATTTTATTGCAAAAATTCCTTTATTGGTGTTAAATTGATTTTTTGCTATAAAACAGATAATATAGCTATAAAGAGTATTTTTTTTGAACTATATCTAAATTCCATAAATATATAACATAAGTTTGCTTTGTTGTGTAGTTTTCCCATAAAAATATCATAACTTTAAAGTACTAAATCATGCTAAAATAAGTATAATAAGGGAGTACTTATTAATTATATGAGTAAACATTAAAGAAAAACTAAAATTAAGTTATGTATTTTTGTCTAAATCAATGTAAAGCTAAGAACAAATATTCATTATTATTGTTATTCTTAGTGTTGAATTTTATTTTATTTTTGTTAGTATTAGTATTGATTTGATTTTTGATTTGAGCTTTAGAGTTACTAACGTGAAAAACTTATCAAATATACCATATTTAAAAATTATTTATCATTTATAGCTATATAAATTAATCTTAATGCATGTACAGTTCACTTTAAATATATAATTTAAATTTTTTAATCAAAACAAGCCTAACACATTTTAAGACACTTATAATACATCTATATTGCATGCAAATTCATTTTTATGCATAATATAACACATTAATTTTTGTTTTCAATATCAAACCACTAGTCAAATTTTTTTCGGACTAACTCGATTTACAATTTGGTTTGATTTTGTTCATGAATAATCAATCCAAGGTTTAACAATCCTTGGATACCCCTGATTGACATGATATATCACTCCCTTGATTTTCTTTCAAATAATTGGTCACTATTTTTGTTGTTATTGATCCCCTAATTAACATGTACCACTCTCATATTTTGGTTTTTTTTTTTTCTATAAGGAATAATTTTTTTTATATGAATTTGCATAAAGTTGACAATGAATTTCTATTTGAAAAGACTACACAATTTACAATTAACATCTTATATATATAAATTTCATAGATCAATTTTTTTAATTTGAAATTTATTTTTTAAAAATAAGTATTCTTATTTCTTAAATATGTTTTATTTTTGAAATGTATTTTTTTTGTAAGATTTTTTTAGACGAGTAATTTTTTATTTTTTATTTTTTGTATGAATCTGCATAAAGTTGGCAATGAATTTTTATTTGAAAAGAAGGCATAATTTACCATTAGCATCTTATGTATGTAAATTTCATAGATTAGAAGTCCAAAAAAAAATTGTTAAATACATTAAGTTTACCACTTTGTATAGAATTTTCATTTGAATGAAATGAGTTTATTGAGTTACATATTAATTCACACGATACATTTAAAAAAAGTATTGTTTACTATATGTAGTGAGTATATTATTTAATATATGTAATGAGTATATAATTTGAAAAAGTTATAAATTTTGATTTATATTGTTCAAATTCAGCGTACTACTATATTGTATTAATTTAGGTATAAATTTGTGGTATCAAATTTAAATGGATCTTATGTACGATTTTGATTTATTTAGTGATTTCACAGGTTAATCAATCGTATAATATTAGCATGATCAGTGATTTCTAACAAAATATTTACAAATTATTTAAGACTAATACTTCTTACAACTATTGGTGTATACAATTGATTCATAAACTGATTTTTATTGTTGAAATTTTTTCAATTGGTCTATTGCATCAATTGATTTGATATCTGATGTAAACTAAAAATTTTTTAAAAAAAATTAAATATATTATTTTGATGTATTTGACATTTTTAAAAATTTATATAGTTTGGATTTACGGTATGATTTTGATTTAATTTGTGATTTCAAGCAAATAAATGTCTATAAATTATCTAAGATCAATATTTTCTCACAACTACTTGTATATATAATTGATTTATAAGCTGATATTGATATATATCCAGATATCAAAAAATGTATATAAATTGGTTGCTATCAATGATTTTCCTTCAAGTAAATAACTATATAAAAAGAAATGTATGTGTGAATAAGTATCAATTATTTGATAAGTAATCTATTTCATATGTATTTAATAAAATGTATAAAATTCATACCACAAATTTTAAAATTTGTTTAACACCAGATTTAATACTAATGCCATCTATAAAGATTCAAATTGAGTAAATCACTTCACTGTCAAAAATAAAATTAATAAAATTTTCATGAAATCGTTACAAAAAAAAAAAAAAAGTAAATGTATCCAAAAAATGAATGATATGCAAGCTAATTGTGACAATCTTCTACATCTAGTTCTTCGCTCTTGATCTTGATTTGGGCCTTTGAAACTTCTACGTATATGAAGCAACTTCTCTTTTAATACTTGGTCTACCAAATTTACTTGCAATATTGCCGATCACCCCACTTTCATTAATAGCTCTGTCACTTTATTATCTTGATGTTGCATACTCTCAAAATATAAATGCAAAATTGCAATCTTTATATCAAAATCATAACAACTTATAATCAATAGGTTGAGTGTATAATCTATATGTAAATGAACTTGAGTGGGTCAATAAATAATATAAACAAACCCATTTTATGTATACAATAAATATATAACTAGAATTCCAAGGTACAATTAATATTGATACAAAACTGCAATATTCATATCAACTTATAACTAATATTTTGTGTATATAATCTGTATGAAAATGGACTTCACTGGTTCACACAACCTCAACTTTGGTATGTAATCATTTAATAACTGCATTCCCATTGTACAATAAATAAGAAAAAATCATTAAAACAATAAAAATCAACAATAAATAGAAAAATCTGTTTAATTTAGAAGAACATATTCATTATCAATAAATAGAAATCATTATCTCTATCTAAATTGCAGAAAACAAATAAATAAATTTATTTTCAATAAATCAATTTCACCAACATATATATCCATTACAAAAAAAAAAAGAAGAAAATTTAATAAACAAAACACACAAAAAATTGTAAAAACATTCAAACAAAACTGTAGTACACACACCAAAAATAAATATGTAAAAAAACGATATCAAAAAAGAAGAAATAAACAAGCTAAGGCACAAAAATATATTTTAAAATGTTAAAACAAACCTGTTAAATCTCATCGACTTCCGTGTTGAATCACTATTGGGAAAAAACTATTTTTCATTTGAAATTTATACTAAAAAAAGTGTAGATTGTAAAAAAAAAAATCAATGTACCAATTGACTATATGCACCCCCTACTATTAAAATTCGCGCGCTGATGTCATGCTCATATTAATGCTCACTTTGTATGATATACCAATACGATATCAATATACCAATAAGATATCACAGAGTATTAAGCTCAGTCCTGTATGATACTGATATGATATCAATATACTAATAGAGTATCACAAATAATATATTTTCTACTAATTTAGAAATTAATAAATAAGTTTGTGACTTTAATAATTTTTTCTTAATTATTTTATTTAAAAAACAAGATCTCAATATTATATGATACCGATAAGGTATCAATATCTCAATGAAGTATCACAAGAATATATTTTCTATTAATTTAGAGCTTAATAAATAATTTTGTGACTTCAATAATTTTCTCTTAGTTGTTCTATATTTTTTTTAAAAAAAGCTCAAAACTATCAACCACATTTTGGGGGTCGATGGATTTGCTGTGGATACTGCTACTGCTGGAGTCCACACTATTGGCAAAATGAACTTGAGTCCCATCTGTTTGACTGGAGAGATATCGATATGATATCAATATACCAATAGAATATTACAATAGATATATTTTTCTACTAATTTAGAGTTTAATAATTCTTTTAATTATTTTTTTAAAGAAACACAATCTTATATGATATCAATAGAATAACAATATACTGTCAGAGTATTACAGAGAATTGAACTCGTTCTATATGATACCGTGGTATGGTATATATACCGCCAGAGTATTAATAAGAATTATTTCATAGTATTCATGTTGATATCATGTTGATATCATGCTGATGTCGTGTTGACATCAACATGACATCATGGACGAAATAGAAAAGGAAAAAGTGGGATAAGGGGGTAAATGACTTGGGTCATGAGTCCATTAAGGATAGATGGTTTGAGTTGGATCCATTAAGAATAAATAATTTCACATGAGGTCTATTTTGTGTAATTTTTCCAAAAAGAAAATGCCTGCTCCTATCTTTTCTCTTACTTTTTAATTAATGCTTATGATTAAATTAAATATAATATAATTTATTACAAATCTATTTGACTTGTAATTAGACCTTTATTAGTAATAATTATAGAATAATACATTTAAATGCTGCAATATACACTCTTAAATCAATATATCGGAGGACTTTTCTTATAAATATTTGCTCTGCATTGAAAGTTAAATGAATCATGAACCCATACTAAAAGATAGTGATAAGATCTGCATATATTTTATCGTTTCCAGATCCCACTTGCGATATCCCACTGGGTATGTTGTATATATAAGTCTAGTTGGAGGGCTTGCACAATTATCAACTAATATTTTACGGTACATAAGTACTCCCACTTAAGTAGAAAATTTGTTTTTTTCATGATAAGAAAAATTTGTAGTCGCTATTCTTTGTGTGCGCACAAGGTAAAACCCCTGTTCCTATGCAAGAACTCACAAAACCACACATGAGAGGTAATCCACACTAGGCAAGCCCATCGTGACAAGCTCGACCCAGAAGGTAAAACCCCTTGCTTTCGCTGGCAAGGAGTTTTGAACTCGAGACCTCAAATATGAAATTCTCAAGCCCAAACCACTGGGTCACCCCAAAGGGTTCACTCAAAAATACCAATTTTTGTCAGGACAGAGTTCAAGCCTCGGAGATCTTAGTAGCTTAATTGGTTGGTCATCTAAGCTTTTACCTTATTGATAAGAGTTCGATTCTCCATCTGGTAATCTCATCTCCCATACTTCACCAGTTGAATCTGCTCCATATTTATTATACATCCAAAGAACAGACTTGCAAGAGGAGCATAACAGTAAGCAAGTTGAACATACTAGGATTTTAATTGCTCAATGATTATATTGAAGATAAATCATCATATAGGGAAAACAGAAAAAGTCTACATTTCACTGACTCCACTTTTTTAAGATTAACAAACTCAAAGAGCCCTCTAAACCTACTACCAATGGCATGTCATTCCTAAGAATATCAACATGTAACTTACAAAGAGATTATGCATGAAGTGATGTATATTTTGAGCTGACAACCCTACAAAAAAAGAAACAAAAGGGACTTAGAATTTACAACAGAGAAGGCTTTGCCGCCAACCCCTGTGTTTCCGCAAATGCCTCCTTTCTGCCTTTGCCATTCTTACTGGACTACTGTTCCATTCAGATTGTAAACTGTAAAAACATAAACACAAGGAAAATGTTAGTACAAATCGACAGCAACGGGAAGATGAAGGCAAAAAGGATTGTAGTATAAGATGTCGCAAATAATTACACTGGGAAGGCAAAGGATCTGGTACTGGTTGTGCTGCTATCTGACCGGAGAGAGATGTTACCCGAATGTGATATATGCCCTGAGTAAGTAATCAAACCAGATGTCGGTCCTGCTGTGGAAAAACTTGCCTCTCCATCTGCAAAATGACCAAGCACACCGAGGGGGAGATTGCCAGAGTTCTTTTCCTCGAGATTAACCACATTTTGGGGGTCGATGGATTTGCTGTGGATACTGCTACTGCTGGAGTCCACACTATTGGCAAAATGAACTTGAGTCCCATCTGTTTGACTGGAGACTGCCTCTAATTTAAGGGGTTGTTCAGGCAAGTTTTTGACGTTTTCTGCCACGCTGCTACTTATAACCGGCTCTGTCAAGTTGAAGTCGCAAGTAGTAGCTCCAGCTTCCGGCTTGCTATTGTTAAAGAAGTTGCTAGCTGGTTCATCGTTGTTTGTTCCATCAGCTGCCGAGACTGCATTTTGGCTGTTGAAAGCTGCTACAAAAGTAGGCATCTGCAATTCAAGAGAAATTGCATCCGCAATCAAGTTTTACCACAGGAATATATCTTAAACATGCACATAGACTCATAAACCACATGACATCTTAGACGAATTTATAAATATGACATAATCAAACCTGATCAGGCTGCTGTGCTGATTGAGGAGCGTCAGAGTTAGATTCCTTAGAATTCTGAATCTCTGATTCTTTTTCTGATATGTTAGTAGCTTTTGTCGTGGTATCCTTTGATCCAAGAATCACCGTCACATCCTCCAGATAAGAATCCTTGTCAGCATCTTTGCTCGTGTTATCGTCCAAGAAGGGGTTTATACCTTTTGGAACAAGTGATTTAATATCCTCGTCTTCTTTAGTTGTATGATGATCCGCAGAAATTTTGAAGGTACTTTCAACTGATGAAACTTTGGACTCACCGATTGAGACCAATTCACTGTCAACAGACTCCCTTGTGTTTCTAGACTGGTGCTCGTCAGCAGCTAGAGAAAAAGACGAGTCAGGCTGCTCATCTTTCCTGCTCTCAGTTACAGTTTTATCCATGACAGGTACACCCTCATCCATGCATATATCTTTCATAATGTTAGAGTTACTCTCGTCGTAGCAAATTGTTGATTCAGGCAAATTGATATCCAGGACAGCCTTATCGGTATATAAATGAGTATCTGCACCAAACAACTCTGTAACAGAGGTAAATTGTGCATTAGAGACTATGACTCCCTTATCTTTCTCATTGAGGAAATTAACAATAATGGAGTCATCATATTCGGGAATACTCCACGGGTGATCTCTATCTGCTGTATCACATGCAAAAGGATTTCCATCTCTCTTGCAAAACATTAAACTAGACAGATCTTCGTTCAGATCATCTTTCAGAGGTGAAGCTCTACTTTCATGTTTGTTACTTCTCGAAATATCATCAAGATATACAGAGTCATCAAGTTCCTCAACATTCCAGGACTCGTTCCTCTCTTTTTCACATGCCAAAGCGTCTTTAATGCCATCACAACCATTTGAATCAAGCAGATCGTTCGTTGGAAAGACTAAAGACTTAGAGTCCTTGTAACCATTTGAGTGAGTTAATGTTTCATCCGGATTTCCCTTCATGGTAGCCTTCTCTTTAGAATGTTAAGTCACTGTTATTACATTCAAATGTTTCAGAATCATGCACAACTGATACAAACAGATGATCGATGACCACAGACCAGTTTAACTTCTCAATGCAAGAACCAAGTTGAGAGATAATATATTACATCGAGTTGTGTTATCCAATTCGACAATATAACTTTAAGATGTGAAGCATTTCCATAAATAGACAAAGGATTTTAACAAAGTCCATAGATGCAATGAGACAACGATTTAAAAAAAACATGGTGCATCAGATTAATCCACTCTATACTCTATTAAACAACAACAATGAATTGCAGAAATAAGAATTAGACTCACGCTTTCGTATAGTACATCAGTGAGTCAAATCTGGAGAAATACACAGAAGCAGTGAGGTAACTACGGCTCAGAAACCTGTGTCAACAGAACTTACAAAAGTATATTTAGGAGGAATTGGCTATGAATACTTGCAAATTCCTTGAATAAAGATAATTTAGCAACATATTCGAGGCAGCGGCCAAAAATGCACTATCAATCAATCTAACACTGCCTGAATCAATCTAACACTGCCTCAATCCCAGACCAGTTAATACGAACGAATATATGAATCCTCTATAACCATACCATTCTATAGCATCATAATACTAAATAATTTGTCTTTTCAACAAATTTAGAGTTCTCAAAAGGTAGAGCATTTTTCGAAATCCTACACCTATCCTTGCAATAGCATACATGTCTCTGACCATATATCATGGGCTATCTATATCAACGGATAGATCTAATGGCTTTCCATAAACACGAGGAACTGTTGAAAATAGTTCAGATCACCAAACATGAGTTCAAGAACAAATCAGCTAATTTTTTGTTACATAGGATTCACACAAACTTAACATAATTTTTTTTTTCCTAAAAAAGTGCTCAATCAAATACAACAAATACCCAATGTAATCCACAAGTGTGGTCTGGTATATAAACAGATCTTATCCCTACCTTATGAAGGTAAAGAGAAATTGTTTTCGATAAAGACTCAGCTCAATGATCTCAATCAAATATGCCAGAAAATAACGACAGCAACAACAACATACCTAGTGGAGCCCACAAGTGGGGTTTGGGAAAGGTAAAATGTAAGCAGACCTTACCGCTAATCTCACAGAGATAGAGAGGTTGTTTCGGGAACACCCTCCTCATAAGAAATGCCACAAAATAACCAAAAAAAAAAAAGTTGCCTCACATCCTGTACAAAATGTCACTTCTTTTATGTTTAATGTTTAATAAACCTATGTTGCACTCGACTCTCCAAAACAGTTGTCACACTTACATTAGATCCTCCAAAAAATACACTGCTTTTGAAAAATTCGAATCGAACACACATTGATTTTTTTTTTGGACAGTCCACGTAGGCATAAACCACGTGGGATCTAACTTTGTCAATAGATGAGGAAAAAAGACTAGTTTAGGTGATTTCCCATTGAAATTTTTGTACAAAGTTTTCTGCTAAAATACAAAGCTCATATCCTAAGTCAAATGACCAATCCCCAATCCCCACCATTTGTGTTTTGTCCTTTAGCTCTCTTAAATAAATTAGTAATAATCAATTCTCACTAGATCTAATCCTAATTAGTAGTAGTAATAATATTTTAATCACCCCTCCCAAAAGAATTAGTAAAAAATTACTACTAGAAAACAATGAAAAAAGGCCTTACATTCTGGCAGGTTCTTATCAGATCCCAAGAAAATTCACAATTCATTAGCCATAACTAATCTGATTAGTAAAGGATAAATTGTTAACATTTTAATTTCTTTAATCACATATATGATTAATGATGTTCCCAATATCAAGAAACATAACACTAAAAAAAATTTTAAAAAATAATCACAGTCTATATAACTCCAAAAATATTGTCGTACCTGTATGAAATCATTAAAAAAGATACACTACTTTTAGAAGATTGAATACGAATACGATGATATTTTGTGGAAAGACAGGATAAATCTCAAAATGTGAGATGAGCACAAACATATAGAGCTTATTTTGCTGTAAATATACCAGGTATATTGGCAGGAGAAATGGCAAGAAAAAGTCAGCAGTTTTGATTTATTTAAAAGATAAGGGAATTAAAAAATAAATATAGAAGAAGATTTTTTTTAATTGGATTAATAAGAGCAAAAAAAGGAGTATTAACCCAGTGGGTTACTTTCTCTCTCTAAAAAATGCAATTAATACTCACTTGTATTTTCTACACACGTGTACTATACTTGTATAGAGAGAGAAGGGGGGAGTGTGTCTAGATTTCTAGATAGTTTAGGGGTACACGTAAATAAAATTAAAATTATGCGTGTATTAATAATATAAAAATTTATTATAGGAGATATTAATTATTCATAACTTTTTGGTTATGTAAAATTTATTTTATTTAAATAGAGATAAAATTGAAAAAGAAAAATCATTAATGTGTTCTTAATAATGTGAAACACAATTTATTTTGAAATTAAAAAAATAAGAATATTAATTCCCTTATATTATAATATATGTGTTATCTTTTAAATTTTAAAATTCAAATAAATTTATCTTTAGTAGTATTTGTTTCACATTTTTAATATATTTTGAATTATCAAGTTATAATATCTTTTAGTTAGTTTTTAAATTTTTTAGCTTTATGTAAGAAAAAAAAAATTCTATGCGCAAATTTACTACAATAACATACCCGTGGAATCACTTATTACTACAATAACATACCTGTGGAATCTCATAAGTGAGGCTTGTGGAAAGAAAAATATACACAAACCTTATTACTATCTCATACAAATAAAAAGGTTTTTTTCAGAAAAATATACACAAATTTTATTAATATCTTATACAAATAAAAAGGTTATTTCCAGAAAATCCTTATCAATATCCAAATTTACTGTTAAACTTAAATTGTTCAATTCTCAAAAATTAGCATAATTATTTTGATACGGAGGGAATATGTTTATTTTGTTAGAGTAGAGAAAAAAGTTATAAAAAAATCATAATTTTTGGGCAACATGCATTTAAAACAGTGCACAAATAATAGTGACTTATAAATGAAGAAAAGAAAAAAATGCACATTGAATCATTAATTAATGAGTTGCTTTACAGAGAGACAACAGCAGTATTAATTATTGATTCTACATGAAAATATAAATTATATAAAAAAAAAAAAGCGGCTTACCGGAAAACAGATCACCGCCGTGTTGCTGCGTGTTGTTTGCATAAATCAAATCCCAGTTAGATCCACAAATAACATACCCATATATAATCAAAATAGTATTTCTCTTTTATATAATTTCTAAGAATAAATAAATTTAACAAAATATTTTTGGGAGAAAAAAGAAAAAGGAGAAGTGAATGGAAGAGCTGACTTTATTTTTGTATGGAGGGGAGAGGGAGAAAAAGAAGAAGAGAGAGTCAAAAAGCTCAATTGAGGACTCACTTGTAAAGTGCATATTTTTGGTTGGGGGCTTTAAATGTGGGATTTTGGGGGATTCAATAATTTTAGTCCAAATTTCATATTTATATTAAGAAATTTAATAAATATATAAAAAGAATTAATTTTGTCAAACATAATAATTTTAATTCAAATTCTATATTTATATTAAGAAATTTCATAAATAGATTTTATAACCTTTAGTTTGACTATTTTAGAGAGAGAAAAATTCAAAATAATTATTTATTTTTGGACTAAGACTCAAAGTAATTTTTAAATTTTTATATGAAGCACTAGTAGCATGTTTGCAACATTGGTGCACCTTTGATCCTCCACTAAATATTTATCTATTTTTAATATTGATTTTGTCCGTAATTTTATGTATGGAATGTCCAATCGTCTTTTTATATATTCATTTAGTAGAAATAATAACTTCATGGCAGAGAAGGTGAGAAGAAGAACATCTTGTTTGCTTCAGTTGAAATATGACTATAGCTAAAATCGAAAGGGTTCACTACATCGATTTCAAGTGAAGTAGTACAAAAATTTCTTTTCTTGTCGTGTTATATGTCAAAATGTTTTTAGTTTAGCTGCATTAATATTTCTACTAAACAGAATTATGTGTTTTTCTACTCATTTTTTCTCATATAGAGTCATTATTCCTACGAAATATATAAAAAGACGATTGAACATTCGATATATAAAATTATAGATAAAATCAATGTTAAAAATAGACAAAATTTAGAAGAAGACCAAAAGTGTACCAATATTGCAAACATGAGAGACTATTACTGTTTCATGTAAAAATTTAAGGATGACTTTGAATCTTCATCCAAAGATAAAGGGTCTAAATATATTTAAATCATACCGTCTCTCCTTTGAGCTCAAATTTTGGGAAAGCCTTTAATTTGTACATATTCTCAAAGGTTTGTTAGATAATAAGTTGACCATAGAAAAATATATGATCCACTTTTAATTATACACATGAATATCAATATCAATTTAATCTTAAAACATAATGTTGTTTAAAGATTTAAAAAATAGTAAGTGAAAGTATACAATTAACAACTCGAAATTTTTTTAATTTTAATTTGCTATTTCTAAGATACCAAAAACACTTAAAAGGACAACAATTTCGGTCAGAGAGATTTTGTTGCATCTGTCTAATTCTTTTTCTCTTAGGTTTGTCAAAAATATGTACCGTAATTCTTTGTTTATAGGTTTCTCCTTTCTCATGTACTATTATATCATATTGTCTTACCTAAGGATGTAACGCAGCGGATGTCATTGCTCCTCTTTTAATCAAAGGTCTCGAGTTTGAGCCCTGAAAATGAAAAAAAATCCTTGGTAGAGAATGTTTTTCCCAATTGGGGACTCTACGTGACACAAATGCAGATATAGTCGAGCTCTAATGTGGACACGGAACACCGAGCGGGAAACAAAAAAAAATATCATATAGTCAATGCGTACATGTAGGTAATTTATTGATGGCTGTTTGGGACCACTTCCATTTCTGTTGTACTGCAAATTTTTCATGAATGTCCCACTTCTTTTCCTCTTTTTCGACTTCAATTATTTATTCACTCAATTATCTAAATATTCCAAAGATTTTAGTTACACCTACTTGTCAATATAATGCTTGTGAATTTATAACCAAATGTTAAGATACTTGCTTATAATTAGGGATGGGCCGAGATTTTAACTCGTTTTGTGTAAACATAATTTGATGTTTTTAACTCAAATAGCCTTCTTTGTATCTATATAAGCAAAATGATGAAAACACTTGCGGAATAGATGAATTTGCATAAGCAACACAATTTACATATAATTAATTCAAAATTTATATTGCAAATGGTTAATTTTAAATGATACACATATTCTTGGACTTTTTTATTCTATAAAATGAAAATCAAAACACAAAAAAAAAAAAAAAAAATTTAAAATAATAATAATAATAACAACAACAACTCATAGGTTGAGATTAGAAAATATTACATATCCAATGCTATTTTTTTAGTGATATATATATTATATATAATGTTTTAATTTACACATAAAATATACATTAGAATAGAAGTGTAAAATTAAGGTCAAAGTATTGAATTCTGCTAAAAATTTGTGATAGAAATACAAACTCGTCTCCTGATATCTTATATTTCTTTTGATCATTTAGTAAATATCTAACTCCACAACTTTGAAAATTGAAATCGTGTAAATTTGGCTAATATCGGTATTGGTTAATTTAAGAACATAGTATCAAATAAATAAATGTTATTTCCTCTATTTATTTTTATTTGTCACTGTTTCGCTTTTTAAGATCAACTTGACTAAAATTTAAAGCTACATGGAAGTAGCTAAATTTAATTTTTAAAATCTAAATTAGATGGTTAAAAACTATACGAAAAATGTTCTAAATTGCAATCTTTCTCATGTTAATATGATTAAAAAAAAATACATCTTAAAATGCTGGTCAAAGTTCATATAGTTGAACCTCAAGAAGTGAAATAGTGACAAGTAAAAGTGAACGGAGGGAGTATAAAAATAGATTGTTTTGCCAGAAAACTATAGATTATTTGTGGCTTAAGTTAGTGCTCACTTCATCCATCTTTACTTATTCAAGTTAATGCTCCCTTCGTCCATCTTTACTTGTTCACTATATTATTTTGAGATGTATAATAATACTTGTTCAGTTTATAGAATCAATGATGAATTTATTATTTTATGGCTATTTTACTCTTGTTATTAAGTAGTATTCATTTTTCAATGTTTAGATGACTTATATTTAAGGAGGGTGATTTAATAAAATTATCCTTATCATTGGTTGTTTCTTAATCCTCATGACAAATCAGTAATATATAACTATTATTGGACAGAGAAAGTAGTTAACAAGTTGACCAATTCATAACATTTTATCAAAGATAAAAAGATGGACGTGACTCCTTTTCTTCTTTTGTTAGAAACTATAGTCTGGGACCAGGTCCCTAGATACAGTAAAAGTAAGAACAGAGAAGACAAGTAAAGAACACACAAAATTTTACGTGAAAAAACTCCTTGCTCAAGGGAGGAACAATTACGACTTATCCAACAGGATTTTCAAAAGCCCAACAATAAACTAAATGAACGAGCAAAGTAGTCAAATACAACCCAATGTTTATTTGCCCCACCCTCTCTTCATTTTTCACTTGTAACCTAGATTACAAGACCTGAACAACTCTCCAAAACACTAGCCTACACTCTCATCAACCTAGATGAAATTAGATTATTACCCAAGAGACTTCAAGCCAACAACTTACTAAGAATCCCACGACAACTTAACAAAAGATAAACACACAATGATCAACTTTAATTCTTTTACAGACTAGGACTAATCTTACAAGTTCATGAATTGAATACAACATCAAACTTAGAAGAAAACTATAGACTCCTTCTATCAAGTTCCTTGGAAGTTGATGCCATATCACTCAAGTGGTGCCAAAAGAGAACTTTTTAATGTATTGAATATTCACTTTTTTATTTCTTAAAAAGTTGCCTTCTGTTTTCTTGCACATGAATCTTTTATACCCACACCATGGGTAGGGGTATTCATGGACCGGGTTGGTTCGAATTTTTTAAATATTAAATCAAATCATTTATGTCGGGTTTTTAAATATAAAAATCAAACCAAATCAATAAAACTTGAATACATGCAGGTTATCAAATCATTTATGTCGGGTTTTTAAATATAAAAATCAAACCAAATCAATAAAACTCGGGTTTTTCAACCTCGAATTTTCTCGATTTTTTTCAAAATTTTCGGGGTTTTTCAAGTTTTTTGAATTTTTAGACTTTTTTTCTTGAAATTCTCGTGTTTTCGAGTTTTTTTCTTAATTTTTTGATAAAGTATTTATAAAAACATATAATTAACTTATGATTCAAATATTTCTTTAGTCCTAC